>JAVQJF010114235.1:0-29429 GCA_036023855.1 Gadopsis marmoratus
TCATGTTCCCCAGCGAGTTCACCCCTGAGGTCCATGTGGCTATGGACAAGTTCCTGGCTGCCCTGGCTCTGGCCCTGTCTGAGAAATACCGATAAACAGCAGGAGAAGATGTCGGAGACCTGCAGCATGAGCGTGCTCTGCATGTTTTTAATAAATACATAAATACAAAAAAACATTTGTTTTGGTGTTTTATGGTTTTTCCGTTTTGTTTGTCTTTGTTAAATGTTGGTGTACATCAAAACTCCGCTGTTGTTTAAGTTCAACAACACTCGTGGTGTTAAATGGGCAGGATCTCAAGGTTATGGGCACTGTGGGGTTGTTTCTTATAGTTTCCCAAAGTTTAGAAAATAAAACTTTGCAGAAACTCGTTGGTTTGAAGTCTGTCCATTCAACCATTTTGCCGGCTCTGGAAATGTAAGTCTGTGCACGAGAACATCTTCAGCTTAAACAAAATCAAACTCTTAATTGCTTTTGCCATGTAAGTGGGTTTACTTTCAAATAGGACCAAGCCTCAAAGCCAAAACCCATTTTAACAGCTTCTTAGAGTCATGTATTTTTGTTTATTTCACACAATCCTAAAAAGAAATCGACACCCAGGCATTTTATGTTTGTGTTTTATTGAACAAGCCCTTACATATGGAAAGTGTTGTTGACATTATTAGATGGCATGCCACATGTAGGCAGTCGATGCTACTGCGTTGCTGGAGTTTAGCGGTATTTCTCAGACCAGGCCGTAGCCCCAGGCTCTGCAGGAACTTGTAAACAGAGACCTGGACCTCTGGAGCTGTGGTTGTGCCAGAAACACAGATTAGTTGAAAGCAGTCAATTGAAAGCATCTTATTCGAAACTTTTAAGGTGTAGCCCTATATTTGCCTTTTGTATTTGAGGTTCACGTTGCATCATCATGCGATTCAAAGTTAGTGGGAGGTAAAAATGCCTGTGCACGCTTTCAAATGACCTCAATCAAACACACTAACAAATAATAATAAACCACACTTCACATGTGTCCATTGATTGAAGGCATATTCCTGAATGATATTAAATTATGGTCATTTCTGTCACTGCTGTAGTGCAGAGGTTTATCAGCAGTTTGCCCAGACTGAGTCATGCTCTGTGGCACATCAGGTCTATCAGGTCCTTACCTCTAGTGCAGAAAACATAATGGATGTTATGAGGTCCTCTCCTCTAGCGGGTCATTTCACAACAGGACATTTATGTTTTGTGACAGTATAATAGAGATGGCTAAGTGTCCATAAGTTAAATGAGATGGTCTATGTTTCAACTAACACATTGTAACAGTCAGTCAGCCTTAATCACATAACCATCACGTCCACGGACCAAGGAGAAACCCTGCGTGGTTCCCTGTGTAGTAGGAGATTCACACTGCTCACTAAAACCTATAAAGCTCATTTTGGCCACTTTGTCAATAGTCAGCTACACTTTTTGTTTCACAGCAAGTGTTGGAAGTTCCCACTGTTGATAAGTCACTGAGTGGTGATGGTAAAGCAACGCTGTACTTTGACTCCTGTAAGGCATCCTTGTTGCAGGGGACGTTGACTCATTATAAACACTTACTGAGTGACTACTTATACTCTATAAGTGCAGATGCAGTAAAAGGCAGGAGACTACCATGTGTTGCAAGAAACGAGTTTTATTGTCTTGGAAATGAATGCGTGGTCCACAGTCATATTGCTGAGAACAACTAACAGGAGGCTGAGCTGCCAACAGTCTGTGAGAAAAACAGCAAGTTTTACTCGAGAAGAGCAAGAGCAGGGTTTTACACAAAACACACACGAACGACTTGGTTGGTTTTCAGTCATTGCTGCCCCCTAGTTGTTGCTACCAGCGCACTGACAGGCGGCGGGGGGGGGGCCTCGAACACCCCCTGTGACCTGATACCTGCAGGATCAGGACCCACGCTGGTTGTCTTGTTTCCCAGGCAATGTTGTGCCTCACGCTCACAGTCGTGCTGCTCTCTGTACGCCTCAACCATTACACTTATATAATGGACTCTGCTGGCAGCATTTAAAGACGAGGCGTGTACGAATATAATGACGGCGAGGACGAGCGGCACGATCGCGCGTCCACTGGAGGGCGCGCCAGCTCAGTTACATACGCCGAATCGAGTGTTCTTGCTCAATATGTAACTTTTACTCATATGAATTACAAGTATAGTCGAATCCGTGTTCAGGTCGCGGTATGCAAAGTCATATGTAGGCTGTCAGCGTCGTGTATGTGTCTGAACTCTGTTATTCAGACACTGTTGTTTATGCCTTCTTATGCGGATTTAACAGCGTCAGCAAATATTAAAAACGCCATCGCCTTTGTCAGTTTGGCTGCAATATTAGGTCCCAGCCCAGTGTTATGCACGTATGTGGCCAAAAGCCAAATCACAGCGAGTTGGCTGTGTTACCAGGAGCATTAACGTCATATAGTAGATATATTGAGAACCCAGATGTTCTTTATCAACTGCGTAGGAAACCGCACCGAATCAAGGCGGATTTATGTCGGATAAACCACAATCTCGCTGCTGTAGATCGTTTTCACAGTTTCCATTCATGCCAACGAGGAGAGACTATAAAGCAGTGAGGAAAATCTAATTGGAATGAAGTTTGAACAGCGCGTCCGAGAAAAGGAAACTGCAAGAAAGGACTTGAAACTAGGTTTTTTTCTCTCTCTCTCTCTCTCTCTGTCTCTCTCTCTCTTGAGTAGCCGCAGACACACGAGGTCTAAAGTTTGGAGCCGTCCAGTTAAAGCTCCAGCCTTAAACACGCGCCCCCAGTGGACGCCAGCCGTCGATGCAGCCGCAGCAGCGATGAAATGAAACGGACCGTGAAGTAACTTGAACCTCCGCAACACGGAGAGCAAAGTGTTAGTGCTGCAGTCGGTATCAGCTAGAACCGCATACCGTCTGAACATTATCTTGTTCCCCTCTGAGCGGATCCGCCCTCCGAAGGCTCGACGTGTCCGTTAGATAAGCAGCGCAGCGAGTTTCGTGCTCCACCTGAGAACCAGCTCCTTTGTGATTAATCCCAAATAAGCCTGAACTGTCAGCGATGTTTACACGGTGTTTACACGGTACAGGTTCAACGTTGCATACGCACACATGTTTATTTGATGTCCACAGGTATATATATATATGTATATAGGCCCCATCACAGCAATTTGATTTTACTTTTAATGTGTCATAGCATATTTCGACGATGTGCTGTAAACAATGAAACTATTAAAAGCTTTAATTTCGGGAACAGTTCAAAGTCTGTCATTACTGAGGATGAACAGCTATAGAGCCTGAGGCAGAAACCATTTTTTCGAAATGTAAGAACCAAAGTCGTTTGGATTTGGTCCAAATTGAAAGTGAAATTGAACTGATATTTACAGAAGTCAGGATCTTGATTATGTGAAATAGCTGTTACAGTTTGGCTCACAGGAGCCTACATTGCTTTTGGCCAATTCATTTAGTTTGTAGTTTGGATTTCTGGTAGACTTCCTGCCCTGACGTTGTTTAAGTTAGTCAGCTTCAGTGACTGTCACTGGGAATTTG
Source organism: Gadopsis marmoratus (assembly GCA_036023855.1). NCBI lineage: Eukaryota > Metazoa > Chordata > Actinopteri > Centrarchiformes > Percichthyidae > Gadopsis > Gadopsis marmoratus. The sequence continues at coordinate 3,545 of JAVQJF010114235.1, forward strand.
TGTCTTGGATTTTACAAAAGGAATGCACACTGTATTTGATTAACTTCTTGCGTTTCCTAAGTGAAGAGAATTTGAAAAATACTTATGATGACCTTTCGTTTGGTTGTGTATTTTTCGAACTAGTCATCCGAGGCCTCATGAGAAGTTTTTGTGTGTGTGTGTTTATCTCATGCAAGCTGCAACGTTTGGAACCCGTCCAAAAGCCTATCTTGGAGGTGGCCCGGGTGTGTCCATGCCCTGTTACATGTATAAAAACCCCCAAGGTTTGGGCTGATCACGGCATTCAACTTCAACCAAACAAGGAAAGATGAGTCTCACTACTAAGGACAAGGACACAGTCAAAGCCTTCTGGGGCAAAATATCTGGCAAGGCAGAGGACATCGGCGCCGATGCTATTTCCAGGTAAATATGGCCACAAACTGACCTGCTCCTAAAATATCATATGATTTTTTTTTAATCAATTTAATAATTACTCTCTTAATCACGTACTCATATTTCTTACCCAGGATGCTGGTGGTCTACCCACAGACCAAGACTTACTTCTCCCACTGGAAGGACTTGAGCCCCGGCTCTGCCCCGGTGAGGAAGCACGGAGCCACCGTGATGTCTGGAGTTGCAGATGCTGTGTCCAAAATCGACAACATGACAGGAGGTCTTCTGACCCTCAGTGAGCTGCACGCCTTCACTCTGCGAGTGGACCCTGCTAACTTCAAGGTAATTAACACATGGCACTGCTACTCCTGCACACTGGATGTGTATGAGGCTAACTCAGCGTTCATTTAAGGGTTTACGTTTAAACTTATAAGGCTCATACACTTAGAATGAGATCCAGCAGTTTCCAGTAACCTCAATCAAAGTGCTACTTATCACTGTGAGAGGAGAAAGGGGATGATGCACAGTTTGGTGTTCTTTGGCCTTCTCTTCAAGATCTCACTGAAACGAAAAACCACTTTTTTATTTTGATATTGAGTCTTATGCAGTCAGAAGGCCTAGTGTACGTTTATTATGAACATCTTAAGTAGTTATTGTAGGATTGGTGATTGGATTAAGTGTCATTGTCTTCTTTTCACAGATTCTCTCCCACAACATCCTTGTGGTCCTGGCCATCATGTTCCCCAGCGATTTCACCCCTGAGGTCCATGTGTCTATGGACAAGTTCCTGGCTGCCCTGGCTCGTGCCCTTTCTGAGAAATACAGATAAACTGCAAACAGCAGCAGATGACGGACAACAGTATGGGCTTGGATACTCTGTCAGTCTGAAAATGAATAAAAGATCAAATGAAATGAAACTGTTTGTGTGGAGTGAATTTCTATCGTACCGTTATATATTTAAAGTGTTCAAGTCAGATCAACAGCACGCATGGAATCAATTTATTGGAATTGGTATTGAAATAACATGTCAGCGATATTTCAACATTGCTGCTTATATACATGCTGAGGAAAAAAATCAGAGTGGAAGGTTTTTCTTACAAAATCTAAAGAAGCATTATATTTGTAAAGATCTATTTGAATGAATACAGAAGAATTCTCACACATAAAACCGAAGAACACAAGTTTAATAAACTGTATCGCTACTACTGTTACAACAGCAAATACTCTATATGCTATATATTCTATTTACTGTTCAGCGGTATTTACATTATTTAGTCAAAGTTGCAAGCTGCTAAATCACAATGCAAAAGTAATATTCAAGTAAAATTCCTGCATGTTTTACTTATGTGACATCATCAGCATTACACAGTTAAGTACTCATTGTGCAGAATGGCCACTTTAAATGCTATATATTGATGTCTTATTATGATGACTTTATGTCTTCTTCTTTTAAGTCAATATATATATTTAAAAATATGTATATATATTTTTTATTTTATTTGTTATTATTATTTACCAGTAGGTCCTACTGTGCTTAGCCTTTCTTCTAATTCTCCACTACGTTACAAGGGGAAATGTTATATTAGTGTTATGTAATGATGATACCTTATAATACATCAATAAAAAGCATTTTAAAAGTGGCCATTCTGCATAATGGTTACTTAGATGTTGATATCTAAGTGCAGTATGCTGATGATACCAATTTACTTGTTAAAAATTACATTTTTTATGTAGGACTTTTACTTTAACCTTATTTTTACATTATGGTTTTGAAACTTTGAATTAATTTAAATACCTTTTCCAGCACTGAACCTAAGTAATCATACAAAGGATTTATTTGCAAAAAGACAGAAACCCCCGTTTTTATTTATTTTCCTAAGTCACGTTTTGTTGTGCACTCCAGGGAATAGCAGTCAAACTGATGTTGGGTTGTTTTGCTAAGATATTTTAAAAAATTTTTAATTTTTATGAATAGTGTTTTTATTGTGCTGTCAAGCGTATTTCGATCAGTGATGTAGGTTTACTCCTTTTAAGAATGGCTTAAGAATGTATCTAACTCTTGAACAAGGCTTTCACAATATCAGTTTTCTGATATGACCACAACCACAGACATGGAAAAAACATACAACTTGTAACATTTGCTCATGGTTTAATTTATTTATGCTTTTGAGACATCATAAAAAAAACAGAGCTTTTCAACAAATGATCAGCATGTGATGGTCTTCTGTTTCAGGTCTCTAGTGGTACTGCCTTCCCAGGGAGGACACCACCACGGCCAGGAACTTCTGAAAAGCTGCCTGGACTTCACCGGTGAAGCATTTACCCAGCTGACCAGCAAGCACAATGGTGAGGCAGTCGGACAGCAGCTGCAAGGCAACAAATGTAAGAAAATATCAACAACATGAAAGGTGGGGTGTTTTTTTTGAGTAATTGTTGAACATGAATAACAATGGTTCCATTAGTTCCACAACTTTACCCTGAAATTGTCGGGGTCCACGTGCAGTTTCTCGGAGTGCAGCACACTCAGCTCAGCGTATGTGGCCTTGATGTTGTCCATGTTCTTCACAGCCCGGTCCAGACCGTGGAGTACAACTTTACCATGAGCTGCAACCAGTGGATTTGCAATGATAGCTTCGGCGTTGTAGAGGTTTCCGAATTTGCCGAAATACCTCTGAGTCCAGGGGTAGACGACCAGACACCTGAGAAAACATGGAGAAACATACATACAGGGTTACATCATGAGATATCTTTTTAAAATTTGAATGCAACAATTATTTCTTTTTTGCACATTCACGTTAAAGAGAAAATATTAAAACAGAAAAGATGTCTCACCTGGAAAGAGCTGCAGGGCCCACGACCTCATAGTCCATCTTGGAGAAGATGTCCTGGATGGTGGTGCGCTCGAAGTCTGTCCATTCGACCATTTTGCCTGCTCTAGATTTGTTGCACTAGTCCTGTGTGGGTCCGTACCAGATGCGACTTTTAAAAGAACCGGTTCACTCCTCCCATGAATATACGATTGGATGGAGTAAGGCGGTGGGTTGGCCAGCACTGGGGATTTGCAGGAGTGATAAGGAAAGGACAAATCTGCACTTCTTAGATTGTGGTTGAAGCTGAGGAAAAGATATTGCTGATTGTATTAGAAACATGATCAGAAGTAAAAGATATGTTGCTTGTGAATTCCATGTGCAGTCAAAAGATTACAGTACTAAAGCAAATTACTGTTTAAGGATGGGGTAGGATTTGAAAACTGCTTGACATGCTTAAAAATAATGACCAAGTGTTATACTGTCAGTAATACTACTCTTTTTCTCTCAATCTTGTCACTAATTTCTACAGTAAAGGCTACATTTGTATACAGTATTCTGATTTAGCTTGATTTAGCAGCTTTCTATCAGACCATACTTTCCATCAGTATAACCACTTGTCTATTGTGACTCTAAATACATAACTGGTTTAGGACTTAACCACATTCCAACCTGTGTTCACACATGGAAGTAATAAATCCAGCAGAGGGCGTTCCTATGCTGCTGCACCTGATGCAGCAATCTGCTCACGATGAGGATTATGCAGACTGTCTTACTATATTGAAACATTATCAGTCAATTAAATTTTGTCTGTAAAATCAAGAAAAAAAGCATCATTGTAATCATCCATCAGTTCAAAAGAAATGTTATATATTTATCGCCATATTGCTATACCGCCTTATAGCGTCGTCCCCAATCCAAAGTTTTCTTCTCACTTTCCAGCTCACTGTTGATGCAATGAAACTGTGATGGATGTGACACAGAAATGCAGCGCCACACATTCAGACATTAAAGCCGGGCATGTGGTGGGTAGGCTACTACACGTCTTTTCTGGGCTGTGCCCTGATGTTGACTATACTAGTAAGAGAATAGCTGCAGAAATGTAAAAGAACACAATATGAAGGGATGTCGAGCTGAAAGACTGGGTAGCAAGGGGAGCTGACAACATACATATATTGGGTGACAGGGGCGAGTTCCTCGGACAGCTCTTTCACCTCTTGCCCATTGATCAGGTCACATCAACACCTTGGTACTGGCCAGTGAGCTGGCAGTGAGCATATTTACGTTTCTTTATAAATCAAATCATTTTACAAAATAACATTTGAATGTATTTATTGATTATACAATATTAAATTGGTACTGGCCAGTGAGCTGGCAGTGAGCATATTTACGTTTCTTTATAAAATCATTTTACAAAATAACATTTGAATGTATTTATTAATTATACAATATTAAATATGACCACAACGTCATTAGCAAATTAACGATTAATCCACCCATTAATGCATTTAACTCAGTTTAAGTTTTTATAGCCTCTTAGCCTCAACATTATTCATTAATGCCACAATAGAATTCTGCATAGGCGTAGGGAGTATGCGGGCATGTGATTGGCTGAAGGGTGAGGAGGCGAGCATGAATTAAATAATAGGAATTAAATAGTTTTTAAGACGCACACGTGACTAAATCATACAGCCTCGGAAGGCCTCCCAGTGTCACCCAACTGAGCCCTCTAGCGGCTATAATGTAACATGGAACCTTATAGCCGTCTTCTGTTTCAGCCGTACCTTTTTCGAAGTGACACATAACAAAAGCAGCAGTACGTGGATGTGCGGCGGAATTAATTGCCAGGCCTCCCAAGTGAGACTGCGACTTGGCCGCGGTCGGTGTGTTTGTGTGTCGGACATTAATAGCAGCTTCGCCGCCGCCGCCGCCTGCTGCTGCTGCTCGGCCGTAGGTGACGTCGCAGCTCGCGACCGACGTCAACGACGTGGCGAGCTAACGCGCAGTTAGCTAGGATGCTAACATGACGTTCAACCCATTAGCCGGGCTAATGCCAGATGACGGAAATTCCATGTACAGCCGGCCACAAAGTAGCGTGTACAAAGCTGGCGATAAAACGAGCCCGATTAGCGTCATACTGGTCAGCTCTGGCAGCCGAGGGAACAAGCTGCTGTTTCGATACCCTTTCCAACGGCTGTCCGAGTGCCCGTCGTCGCTCACAGGTAGGCGCAGCAGTGCGTTCGCCAGGGGGTCACAGTCCACGTCACGCAACGCCGAACGTTCGCTCTTTATTCAGGGGAAAGCCGTGACTTCCCGAGTTCTCAGTTTCACATGAAATGCACATTACATGGGCCGGACAAAGAACCCAACACCCCACAAAGCAACGGAGTCCAATGCAACAGCCCAGCAGCACATCTGACCTCCACTTGCAATGATCAGATTGTTACTGTAAACTCTTAATTTAACGTTAGGCCTCCGTTGTTCCAAGCACATGTGTCTTTCGCCATGTGTTGCTGGGGCCCACTTGTGTTCCGCTGTTCCGCTTCCTGAAAAACAGTTTTCGTGGTTGTGATTGTCGGAGCTTAGTGTGACCTGGATGTAACTGTGACTTGGTCCCTTCAGCTATTTTGTCCACACCTCGAAAAATCCAGTTATCATGCAAACTAGCAGTATGTCTGACTATTATATAACTTTATATACGTCATTTTCCATGACAGCACAGGGCATCTTGGATGGATGCCTGATATGGTGAAAATGGGTCAAAATAACTGCCACACATTGGAAAACTGCATTGGAAAAGAGCCTCAACAACAACAACAACAAACTACAGCTATAACACCTCTCTGACACATATTTGGAACATCTTGTTTGTTGTGGGTCCTCATGGGGCTGAATGTGGTTTTTTTTGCTGAATGGCATCAATAATCATGTGAACTAATACTGATTTTTTCTGTCCACAAGCGAAACAACGAAGTCCTTATGCACTGAACACAACCGGGGATGGTCTTGAAGATCAGGAGGGGGATTCAAGGTATTTTTTTTTGGACCTCATTTAATATCACTGGGTTTATAAATCCGTTATACGGAAATCGACAGTAGATGGACACAGAGCCCATTCTAAGATCTGCACATGCTACTTACTCATAAGGGTTTTCCTCCCTATTGCATTGGATCTTATTTTTTTTTTTTTTTTTTAAAAACCTCTGTATTTTTTAAGAGGAATTGGGGAGTTGGTCCACGTTTAATTAACCTTGTGTCGCCCTTCGGATCAGTGCAATGGCAAATTCAATGGCATTTCGGGTCAGAAAGACAACACAAGGGTTTTAAACTCAGGTGATTGAGCTTTATTAAACTCCTCAAAATGAACTTAACTTGCTGTACGGTTGGTCACCTCTCCATGTGTCTAAATGTCCCTTGACTTGTGTCACAGTCCCAGCTCCTTTTCGGATATGCTCACTTATCTCAAATGGTAATAAAAACAAGCCTATAAACCTCCACTTCAGATTACTATATATTTTTTTAGCTCCAGTAATGAGAGAATGGTTGCTGGTTGTTTATACAATGCATTGTTAAACCACATCAGACTTGACTGCTGGGAGAAGAAGCTATCAATCGCAGAAGATGGTAAGATTACAAATAGATACAGAAATATGATGGTGGCAGTGCTGCATCATTTCATAGTTTTACAAAAGCTAAGAAATTAAAGAAGACGGGAGGACTTGTTTATTCACGGATTAAAAGAAGAAACAGGGAAATGTAGTAAATGGATGCAGTTGATATGACAAAAGTTAAATTGAGTAAAATTCAGATCGGTCCACAATCACTAAACTATGTGTTAAAATGTGTTTTGACATTAAAGCAAATTAAACTAAAGTTAACCTGTTATTTCTGTTGTGAGCCACATGCAGCATTAAAATAAAAAGCCACAAACCTTTTAACTTGGAAAGTTTATTTTAGATATTTGATAAATTACTCTGCAAATAGTATAAATTAACAAGCAGTGTAAGAATTTCACAGAACAATTTGCCAAAACAAAAGTCAACAATTAAAAATTTAGATGACCTCTTCATCCAGCCGTCTGAGATTAAGTTAAAAGAAGAAATACAACTGAAGTGGAACATTCATTTCCTCTGAGCCATTCATGAAGCGCGTTTGAGCAGTCAGTACTGACTGTGACAGAAGTTGTATCAACCATGAACAGAATTTGCAAGCCACTTAAACTCACTCAAAGATGTTTTCTCTTTCTGAAAAATTCAAAAATGTCAGACAGACACCCTTTCAGTCTTGTCTGTTGTTTTCCAACAGCATTTAGTTTTCATCATTCATTGATTCATTCTGTCACTTTACGGATGGTGATGCTGGTCAGTCGTTGGTTGGTTGAAATTTCTTTGGCCACTGGGCTGTAAGAAAGCCATAAGTGATCATTCAAACTATTTTATCAAGTCAGCTCACCAGGCATAATTGGATAAAACTGGTTCATCATGGAATCTTGGTTGGGGGTTTTTTTGTTCAGTTTTTCCCTACTGACTCCACTTCAAACAGGCTTTTCTAATGTGTACTACAGCTTTTTAAAAATGTATGACCTTTTAGACAGATTATTCTGTTAACAGCACAACAGAGCCTTATAAAAATATTTGACTTTTAAATCAATTCCAGCTGACACTGGGAGCCAGAGATTTATGTTTAGAGTAACCACTTTAGAAAGACCCATATAAAGTAGATTTGCAGTATTTAAGTGGCTGGTTATGACTGCATAAACTAGCGTCACTGTATCTTTTGATGAGTGATGTTAACATTTGCATTCGCCTTTATTGACATGTTTTAAGTTGGCATTTAAGCTCACATCTATATAAACTTTTTTTAACATTAATGACATCAAGGCTCATAGTCGGGTGAACTGGTAATTTGCTTGAGTCAACATGCGGACCAGCATTTTCACATCACAGTATCACATGTTTGTTGGGGTTGTTTTGATGTCCATTTTATGAATTCAGCCCAACTGTGTGTTGCATTTTCCCTTTTGTTTGCTTTTTTCTTCTTTTTTATGGCCCAATTCCCATTTCAGAGAACAATCTCCACTAACTGATGAACAGTTGGTAGCAGGGTAAGACCAAATCATTATAAACCACCTTTCCTTCGCTTAGATCACCCCTGTCTTTTTTTTTATACCCTTCTTTCCTATTTTGTGTCCTATAAGGATCCCCAACCCTAATCTCAGTAAAACTCCTTTGTTAATTATCAGTAGCAGATCCAGTGAATCAGTGCTTTGGTTAATTTTGCTGTCCTCTGTACTATATGCCGTTTGAAGAAAAAAAATCCAAACAGTTTAAAACTATAATTAAAGTTTTAATTCACATTGATTATTTTACCTCTAGCATGTAGACTCAGCAGTACAAAACAAATGCAAACTACAATAAAGCAACATTCTTTGCTAATTGTGTTGGTCTACAGTGTGTTTAATTTTTTCCTGGAATTTAACGCCTTGATTTTTATCCCTTTCATTGCAGCATGAGTTACTTAAGACAAACCAGCATGAGTCTTTCACATTCTTCATTCATACAGCGACTTCACTGTTTCTGCAAGGAGGCCTCTTCCTCTTTTCTCCTCTCCAATAGCCACACAAGCCTTTTAATTTATACTCTCATTGTTGAATTACATTACAGGCAGATGCATCTGATTAACACAACCCCTCTTATAGACAGGAATGTGAAACATGTAAACAAACAGAGCTAATTTAAACTTTCTTACCTGTCCCAGCTTTCTCTGTGCTGCACCCTCTCATCCCACCTTCCACATTTTTCTTACTGAGTCTGCTCTTCCTTCTTAAAGGTTCTCTGACATCATCCTCGCCACCATCCTGGCCACCAAATCTGATATTTGTGGAAAGAAGTTTGAACTGAAGATAGACAATGTTCGATTTGTGGGCCACCCTACTCTCCTTCATCATCCTCCCATCATTCAGGTAAGGAAGAAATTGGCTCCCACTAAAAGCATGTAAAGTCATTATAGAGTTCCAGTAAGTGTAAACAGGATGTTATGCCTTGTAATCCTAGAAAAGAGAAATTGATTCCAATGTAATTTATAGAGCGCCAAATCATCATCAACAGAAGTTATGAACCTTTCATATAGAGCAGGTCTAGACCTACTGTTTATAATATATTGAGGATAAAGATGTTAATTATGATCAAACTGATTGTGAAGGCAATCAATTTGTCCAGACAATGTTATATATTGTCTGGAGAATCACTACGTTGAAATGTTCCAATTAGTAGGTATGTCCCTTTGTGGTGTGTATTTTGCAGTGGCTCTTATTATAAACTGTGTTAGACACCTGTGATTAATACGGTCAATTCAAAGGTGAACAGTGCCATCTTGAATACTGTTGTTATTATTGTAATATTTGTGTGTCTTGCCACTTGCCTTTGATGAGGCTATAAGGCCATTTCTCATTTCACCATGGCCCTGAATGTATGTAAGCGTTGAACTTTGGCAGATTAGTCTCAACTTCAGCAGTGCCCCCTACTGACAGGTTTTTTGTTACCTGATGACTGCTCACTGCCAATGTTGCATATTGAATGTATAACAGGGGATGGAGACAATGACAAGTAACAACCAAACATATTCTATTCTAAGGTACTTCTGTGAAAATAACAGGACCAGTGTACATTATACTATAATGTAATACAACACCTACTGTGTGTGATTTAAAAATTACCATAGAGCTTTTGTTAGCACTAACACAGTCTCTACTATAACTTTTCAACATTTCAGGTTTCACAGGTTCATTTATTGCACAGCTATTGTACTATTGCATAACATTGTACTGGTGCAGCTTATATTGTGTTAAATGAATTGCTTTTGAAATTAAATTTTCTTATATCGTACATTTTATATAGTATTTGTAAACACCCTTGTTTACTTCATGCATCTTGTGAAAAAAATTTTTATCTTTCTGTGCAGGTTTCCAAGTCAGATCCTTCACCTAAGAGAGAAATGCCTACGATGATCTTGTTTAATGTGGTGTTTGCACTGAGGGTATGAAAGACTTCTTATAATTTAGATTTGAAAGTGTAATTGTTATGCTTTTTGCTCTATCAGTTGAAGTAAGTTTTGTATAAATGGTAATATTAATATTTCAAATTAACTGGATATCGTTATTTTAAATGATGGCACAATTAAGTCAGATGGCTGTGGGTGGGACACATTTTGTGTTCTGTTAATCTGTGTGTTCTGTGAATAGGATGGGTGTGTGAGTATTAGTAGTAGTAGTAGTATTCTAATATACACTATCTGTGAGAACTCAGAGGGAGGAAGGGCCAATTTAGTTTGCTTAATCATGCAGCCCAACAAGGCACAGTCTGTTCCTGCTCATGCTGAGTCACTGAACCCACTAAGTCCCAGTTAAGATGGGGCGGGAAGTGCTCAGTCATGTTTTATCAGTGATACCTGCCCTACGACTGTGGTTTTGTACCCTGTAAATTTCCATAAGAATTCCATAAGAAAAACAGTCCCATTGGGTTATTTTTATATGGCAATGCTTTAAATTTATTTACAATTTCAATTTGTACACCGGTAAATTATTTTAGATTATTCTGCATGTTCCATTAGATTTTTGTGTTTGTTTTTATGTCTACTTTGCATGAAAAGAATGGCAACTGCCAAGAGATGATGACCAGTCATTTTATATATTTTGTCAGAAACACAGAATATTAAAACAGCTCTCTCTACATACAACTCTTTACATGATAAGTGATGATTATAAAGGTGACGCTAATGAACAGTTAACTCATTTGACCATGGCTGAATATTTTAAAAACACAAAATTGACAAGCGCTCTACATTAAATATATACTTATGTATTTAGCATAATTGTAATTATTTTGAATTATGTGTTACAGTCATATCGTTTAAAGTTTCATTAATTTCAAGTGTGTTACATGCTAAGATCTTTACCTCACATAAAGGACCTCGAAGGTAATTTCAATATTAAAAGCACATGTGTTTGACAAGTAACAGTGAACAGGCTGGTAATGTTTGACATGAATTTTAACTAAGCTACGAATGAAAACACTGATATTGTAAGTGCAGTGTAAGAGGTAATCACTGAGTTGTATAAGTACTACTAACATGTTTCTGTCAAAATGACAAAAAAGTGGCTCCCTCTCATCTTTGGCCTCTACAGGCGAATGCTGACCCGTCCGTCATCAGCTGCATGCACAACTTGTCGCGCCGCATCGCGATTGCCCTGCAGCACGAGGAGCAGCGCTGCCAGTACCTGACCAGAGAGGCCAAACTGATGCTGGCAGTCCAAGATGAAATTACCACCATGACTGAGAGTGAGATACACACTTATTCACGGCTCTGTCTCAGTCAATCTTTAGAATTTCACAGAAATAATTTTGCATGTTGGCATATGTATTATAGAACAGTATATAACATATATTATAGTTGAGATTTGAAACTCTATTTTGATAGTGTTCTCTATTTTTTTCAATCTAAGCGGATGGAAACCCACAGTCCCCATTTAGACAAATCCTTCCCAAATGTAAGCTGGCCAGGGACCTAAAGGAGGCTTATGACAGGTGTGTGATTAAACACATAATACGTTGTCATTTTTGTTTTGTTGTTCCTCCCTTTTTCTTACCATGCACAATGTAAAGTGTTCATACAACTGACTCTTAAAATGTATATGTTTGCAGCCTATGTACAACTGGTGTGGTGAGATTACATATTAACAATTGGCTCGAGGTGAGCTTCTGTTTACCACACAAGATCCACAGGATTGGTGGCAACTATATCCCCCCAGAGGCATTAGAGCGCAGTCTTAAGGCTATAAGGTATGTTTTTGTTTTTGTTTTGTATGTCTTACTTAAATATAATATTTGACCAGAAGAGTAACTTTTTTACAGTAAACCACACAGGGCAGACTTCTACACTGTTTTTATGTGGGTTGAAACCTTTAAAATTACTCTTCTGCCAACACCCCAATCAGCAGTTGTGAACTGTGACACAAACAAATGTCTCAGCCTGCTTCTCAAAGCATTAACACAAGTAGGGAGTGTTATCACAGAGAAAGACTTTTTTATGCAGTATTTAAAATTATATTCAGATATTACATATAGAGGGGCGGCTGTGGCTGAGAGGATAGTGCGGTCGTCCAACCCCAGGGTTGGTGGTTCAATCCCAGCTCCTGCTGTCTGCATGTTGAAGTGTCCCTGGGCAAGACACTGAACCCCGAGTTGCCCCTGGTGGAGGCCAGCATGGCAACTGTGTCCCCATCGGTGTATGAATGTGTCCCCTGTCTGTTTGTCTGCCCTGCGATTGACTGGCGTCCAGTCCAGGGTGTTTCCCGCCTCTCGCCCAATGTTAGCTGGGATTGGCTCCAGCACCCCCCCCGTGACCCTTCGGGATAAGCGGAATGGAAAATGAATATTACATATAGACTGCCACATTTTAATTGACTATGTAAGAAATGTATAACATTTACCATTAGTTTTTAATACAGTTTCCTTCTTTTCTGCCCACAAATGCAACAACATCTCTTGGGGACGGAAAAAAAAATTGACCGCCTTATCATAAAATTTATACTTCACATAATTCCTCATAGAAAATTAAAGCAGCATAGTGTTCATTTTTTAATTCTGACTGCAAGTCATGCAAAATTGCCAACTGAGTCAGCTCAGAGTATGAGCAGTAGAATATCCAAAGAACAAGAAGTCAAATCTGCCAGTCCAATCCCCATCAGTTTGTTATGTCAAAGGAGTATTGTGTCAACAGTTTAAGGGCTGTATATTTTGTGAGCTTCAGTATTAACTTAGAATCTAAAGAAACCATTTCAAGTTTTCAGTGTGCCATACTGCCACCTATTGTTACTTCAGCATATTTACATCAGAGCTGTGATCAACTTCTACCTTTTCCTTTTCAGATGAACAAAATATGCAAAGGTGAAATTAGTGCAGGTACATTTAAGCCATAAAATCCTAACAGCTGGTCAGTTTCTGCTCTCAGATCCACATAGGTGTTTTGTACATGGATACATGTAAAGGCTTCTCTTGATCTCTAACGAGGAGGTCTGTTGATTCAGAGGCTGTATCATATGTTGTATGATCTTCCAGACCCTATCATGCCCTGCTGCTGCTAGAAAGTGAGAAGGCACTGCTAAGCCAGCTTCCTCTGGACTGCTCGCCTGCGATGGTGCGCCTCATCAAAACCTGCTCAGCGGTGAAGAACCTGCAACAGCTTGCACAGGATGCTGACCTGGCCTTACTTCAGGTGCAAAACAGTCACACTGCCTGCATCACCACTGCAATTTACAACACCAGATATCATTCTCTGATCTTAAAATATGAAGCACTTTTTCATAATTAAAAATTATATTTATAACTGCATGCAATGATTAAGTTAGCAATAACAAATGACATTTTGTAATTGTATTTTCAAAGCCCTTTTTCATTTAAATAGAATACACAGAAGGAAACAAGTGTCATCAAAGTTAAACATGCAGTATGTGTGTAATATAGGGGACATCAAAGAGCATGATCCCCTTAGCTGTATGTAGCACCTGGACAGAGGATAAAAGCAGGTTACCCAGAGGTTACAATGGTGTCTTACTGCCATCTAGTGGACAATATATGCACATTCAAAGCAAATCTGAGACTACACAAGTGTGAGTAGTACAAGTTTTATCTTCGGTCTACAGTTTGTTTTAGGTTGCAGAGCACTTTAAGTCATGTTTCACATAATTTACATTATTTGCAAATAATTTTCCCTCTCAGATCTTTCAAATTGCTGCTCACTTGGTTTATTGGGGCAAAGCGATCATCATCTATCCACTGTGTGAGAACAACGTCTACATGCTGTCTCCTCATGCCAACATCTGCCTGTGAGTGTTCATGATGTGATGTGAGCCATTTGGCTGCACTGAGAGCTAATGAACCATAATATTGCTGAGCACCCATACACATTGCCTCATATACATAACACATCTTTATTGTTAATAAATTCAGATTGCCAAAGCCCATACTTTTTAAATCACCTCAAAATGTGTTGTGAAAGACCTGGGTTGGGCAGCACTTTCCTTTATAACATTGTGGAAAATTAATTTTAAAAAGCTGTGTTCATGGAACAGCTCTCTGTTGTTGATTGATGTGTGCCATCTGTCTCTGGATAGATACTCACCGTTGGCTGAGCAGTTTGCCCAGCAATTTCCTGGTCATGATCTGCCCTCCATGTTAGCAAAGTTCTCCCTGCCTGTCTCACTGGCCGAGTTCAGAAATCCCCTAGAAGCTCCTGCACAGGAGGTAGGACTATTATTACTAAAAGGGAGTTTTTCCTTGCCACTGTTGCCTAGTGCTGCTCATGGTGGGAATTGTTGGGTCTCTGTACATAGAGGCGGTCTTGACCTCCTCTATATGAAAAAGTGCTAGGAGATAACTTTGTTATGATATGGCACTATATAACTAAAACTGAATTGAAAACTATTGTCACATACATGTACATTAAGCCAGCTAGTAATTAGTATGAATGACTGAAAAGGTGAGACAATCCACCTGGTTTTCAATTTGTTATTTTGTTATGTGTTTTCCCTATATTTATGATTTGTATGTATATTTATTATTTTCTTCTAAAAAAAAAAAAAGGAACCTAATGAAGTTGCATGGAAAAAAACTTTAATTGTGACAAAAATAATTCTAATTAATAAGAATAACTGACTGACATTCTGAATAAAAACAGACATTAAATTAAAACCAAACAAAAGTGAAATGACCGTATCCTGGTAGAACCATAGTATATATAGGGCTATTACTGTAAATTTACTGTATTGTAAGAGCAGAACCATTTGGTGTTTTCTGACGACCCATCTTGCTTTGGCAGAGCTGCTTGAGTATCGGTGATGAATTATAAATGGCAAAGCGTCTGTAGCCTCCATTTTTCATGAGAGCAAGATCAGAGCCATGACTCTTTCTTTTGGCTCTATTTTGAGCTTGTTTGCTACCCAGGGCTGATTTTAAACATATTTGACTGGTTAGGGTTATGGGTGTGTCGAGCTTCACTTGTTCAATGTTTATCCTGTGCTCAGCTATGATGCAGTTTGCTGCTCTGCCCCTGACCAGGCCCAGTTGATCCAGATGGTGGTGTGGATGCTCCAGCACCGCCTAATGATCCAGCTGCACACTTATGTCTGCCTGTTGGTACCTCCCAGCGAGGATGAGCCCGGGTTGAGGGATGAAGACCCTCCAATGGCTGCCCGAGTAGGAGGCCGCAGTCTCAGCACCCCTAGCGCTCTCAGCTTCGGTTCCCCAAGTATGTCGTCACTCAGCTCTCTCCTCTGCCCAACTCTTAGAGGTATAACAGGATAATCGATAATCTATGATTATCTGTCTGCTTCCTGTGCCAGCCAGCAGCGATGACATGACCCTCACCAGTCCCAGTATGGACAACTCTAGTGCAGAGCTACTTCCTGGTGGGGACTCTCCACTCAACAAGAGGATGACAGAGACTCTACTTGCCAGCCTATCGGAGCACGAGAGGCAGGTTATTCTTAACATCCCTGCTGCACAAAATCCAGAGGATCTACGGATGTTTGCCAGGTAATTAAGCCTGCCAATAGCAGAGGCCTAGTGCATATCCTGTGCTTTTTTGTAAGTGCATTAAATATTTCTCATCTCTCCATTACTCCAAGCTTTTAGACAGTCAGATTAAAGGCCCCTTCCCACTGTGCGAAATTAAAACGGTCAGTCATCAATTCAAAATGGTGATCCTAGATTGCACTGAGAGACATGTCCACCTGTCCATTTGGAGCTTTCGTGACCAAAGACAGCCTGTGGCAAAGTTCTGACTGTCAGAAATTTAGTACCAAATTCTCCCAATGTGACTGCCACTTTCACCCACGCCTATAAACCAACCAATCGGAATGCACTGGCCGTAAGCACATTTTAAAATAAAGTTTAGGAACGGCGGAGGCAAAGCCAACAAAGTTGTCAGACTCTGGCAAACGACTAGAGCCAAAGTTCTCATGCTGTTTTCTATTTACATCATGGCGCTACAATTCACCACACATTCATTGCACAAGCAGTCTCAAATTGATATTGTACAGTGAGTCTGACAAATTGCAACCAAGATTTTATTAGACCCATCTCTCACAGCGTGACTTGCAATAAACTCGAGACGATTTCTGTTGTCGCAGTCTAAAGGCACCAGTGACTCATGATGTTATAAATCACTGTTAATGCTATGTCTCTTAGGCAATAAGAAAATATTTGTGCATGGGTTTGGAAAATAATGTTAATTGCTTTCACAGAATATTGGGAAATCTAATTGGAAAATTTTGTCTGGAGAGTTGTTAGTGGTGCGTGTTTTGAAAATAGAAATTGTCCAGAAAGCTTACCAATCCGGTGATCAGAGTTGTGTGCTACCTACTGCTAAATAATGAAAAATGTTATCAGAGCTGCAAAAGTCCTGTCTCATGGGTGATTTACACAGCTAATGATTGAGTGAAACCCATTTTCTCTGCCTGTTATTTTGACTACTTCCAGGCTGCTTCACTATTTCCGGGGACATCACCACCTGGAAGAGATTATGTACAACGAGAACATGAGGCGCTCTCAGCTCAAGACACTGTTTGACAAGTTCCGCAGTGTCCTTGTGGTGACCAACCATGAGGATCCCATTATTTCAATCTTTCAGTCACCCATGGAGTAGCGGCACACAGACGCTATCAGCTCTCACCAACTGGAAAATATGTCAGTTCGAGAGCAGTTAACAGCCTGCTGTGCTTGCGGCTAAGTGCTATTGCTCAACAATAGTTTTAAAATGAACTGACACAATGATTGCGTTAATGTGTGCAGATTTACAAAATGTAGAATGTGTTGGGTTTTTCTTTTTTACTTTGAGCCCATGTTTGTTTCCAAAATTAAATTATTTTGTACATACCATCCTCTGAAAAATTGCTGTAGTGGGGGTTCAACTAAATCTTCCTGTGACAGATGTGTTAGATCATCTGTGCTGACCACAGAGGGGCATACTGAGTAATGACCATTCCAGACCTCCAGCTACCTCTCCTCAGGAATCCCAGGGGTGGGGCGAGAAAGATGGCAAGAGAGGCAAGACTCTAAACATCAGACAGGCTGTTTTTGCTTTGAGGGAAGCAGAGCACTCCAAACATCTGTGAAATCGCTGAGAAGAGGATTTCTCAAGTATGAATGTTTATTAAAAAACACAGATGTATGACCTAAATGAAAAAGACTCATGAGTGAGTAAAGGTATGTTTCAGAACTGATTTTTTATTTTTTTTTAATACGCAGTGATAAATTGAGTGTTACACGAGCTGACTTAAGTTCTAATCTATTACTTTCCAGTATACCTTTGCCTCAGTACCATAAATACACTGTCAAAATAAGTAGCAGGTTGCAACATGGATGAGAAACATTTTGTATAATTTATGCAGATTAGAATTTAGACTTTCAACCAGTCGTGGAGGTTATTCTGCCATCTTGACTTCCTATCAACTACAAATTATTTAAAAATGTTTTCATATGTGCAAGAAGTAGTCTATCCCAGCAAAGCAAACAGAAACGTTATTATACCATCTAAATCGTGAAGTCCACAAAGGGAACAGATGGCAGAGTAGTTTAAGGAATACTCCTGTCAGACTGCACATCGGAGGGACCTAAATCGCTCATTGCATTTCCAGACGGAGACCGTCTTTCTGCCTCTTTGCTCACTACACTAACACAGGGGTGGCCACGAAGATAAAACCGCCACGGCTTCTTGGCCCATTCCCCGTGGCTCTCAATTCCAACGCGTGGTGCCGACACTATGTCGTGGGGTCCTGCTGGATTTGTGTCGGGCCCCCCCTCCAGCCACACCTCTGGGTCCGAGGCGAGGTCTCGACGATCGAAGCAGCGCCGTATATCTAGAGCCTGGCACAGCTTCGAAGGCCCGTTGCTGAGCTCTTTGTCCTTCAGTCGTCGGGCTCCCTCTTGGCGTCTGGCTGCCCTCAGCTGCCTCATGACGGGGCGACCCTGCAGGGGCTCCAGGGAGCGCAGCAGCACAGCAGCGCCCTCCCCTGACACACAAACCGCACACAATATGCATCAGTCGGAGGGAATTAAAAAAACAAAAACAAAACCCCACCACTGTATAGATATGATGCCTAGCCACCCGGAGCAGTGTTCAGTTTGGATGGATCCTGCTTTTACCTTCACTAGACACGTTCATGCAGAGGTAGATGCCGTAGATCGGATACACATAGATGGTGCCAGGCTTCATGAACATGGCTGTGTTCCGCTCAGTGCGTTTGCCTCCTGCGGAGTGTGAGGCTTTATCCTCCCCTCCGAGGTAGGCTTCAGTCTCCACTATTCTCCCTCGCAGCTCGGTACCATCTGCACGCCTGCGGACCAACACCTGCAGGGAACA
This sequence comes from Gadopsis marmoratus, assembly GCA_036023855.1. Lineage (NCBI taxonomy): Eukaryota > Metazoa > Chordata > Actinopteri > Centrarchiformes > Percichthyidae > Gadopsis > Gadopsis marmoratus. The sequence continues at coordinate 22,141 of JAVQJF010114235.1, forward strand.
AGGAGCAAGATGGTTGCGTTTTATTATGATTAGTCAATTAATCGAGTAGTTCGCAGAAGATTAATTGGCAACAATCTTGATAATCAGAGTCAAAGTGGAACAAATTCCCTGGTTCAAGCTTGTCAAATGTGAATATTTTCACATGTTATGCCTTTGTGGTAGTAAACGGATTATATTTTGGTTATGGACCCACAAAACCAGACACGTGGGCTCTGGGAACTTGTAATGGGCACATTTAACTATTTGCTGACACTTTATAGACCAAACGATTAATCTGGAAAAGAGTCCTTATAGGGGAGCGGTCTGGATGCATTTTATTGTGCTTTTGGGTCTCGCAAGGCCACGAAGGCTGAAGTGAGACTGCGTGTAATGAGCTGAAACAACGCTGAAGTGTTACAGTGAAGGTCCGCAGAGACGGAGCTGCCAGGTTACCGGCAGAAGCTCCTGCACGACAAACAAAAGATACCAGAGGTGAAGAATGCTGTTCTCGGGCGCTTGTATTTTCTCGGTTGAGTTTAACGGACACAAACCGTACTGCAAGCATATCAGTACGGAGCAGTGTGGCTTTCAGAAGTCATCCCGGCAACACAGACAGATGTCAGGTGACGGTGAGGTGGCAGCGTCACCTTGCCGAGAAATGCTTTAGCCAAACGGATGCAAGGTTGGTGGAAGAAGTCCTCCCCGAGTCTGCGCTGCAGCTCGCTGTTGGCGGAGTAATGGCTTCGCTCCGTCTCGGCGCTCTCGCGTTCACGTTGACTGGGCTTCTTCAGCTTGGCAGGTGAGACCAGTAGTTTCACATCCGTCCGGCTTTTACGCTTATTTACTGCTTGTCCAGGTGCCGCTTCTACGGTCGCTGCTAGCATCTTTCTTTTTGTCCCTGCCATAACGCCACCGCCGAACAATGAAAAACACCTTTAAGACACCGACGCTGTCTTTTCTAATGCCGGTAACAATTATATGTGTGTATATATATATATAAATATAGATTTAAACCACTTGAGTACTAGTAGATTAATGCTAATGCTAGCATACAGGAAGTAAGTGATTGTTTTGTATTTCTTAAAGAGACAGCGCACCCATTCGGGCTCACGGACGTTCAATTAGTGTTTGATTATTATTGATTATGTTGCCATTTAATATTTCCTGTTTAGGGTGTCTGTCCAGGCTGAACGGGCCATCTTATGTTCTTTCAACAAGATTCTCAGACATGACTTTGCAGTCCAAAGTGTTCTTCCTGCTACATATAATAGCCACATTTGCAGATAGGTAAAACCTGCACAGTGGCCGTTTCCTGCTGCCGTCCTTATCTTGTCAGGCTCATGTAGAAAACAGTAGGCTCTAATAAGAGGTTATAAATAGAGCTCATGCCTGCCTGTGCCCAGGAAGTGGATGGCGCCAGTTTGGCCCCAGGCACTGTGGCTCCATGTGGCTTTCTGGAGGACTAACAGTATGGGGACACGGTGACATGATGCCACAGACTACAACTTGATCCGTTTGCTGTGCTGTTGTCTCGAAGCACAGATCCTAAAGCTCATGACTGCGTGCGTTGACTAATACCAGAATGGATGCATAGACTGGCAGATAGATGGGTAAATGCATAGAGGGTGAATGAATAGAGTATTATTGTTATATTGTAATATTTAAAGTGTATTTCTTGTGTCAGTGATATTGTTGAATTGATACGTTTTTGAGATATATTGCTAACAAATGACAGAAAACAAACCTTGGTTAAAAAGGACACAGTTTGCAGATGACTAGCCTATCATAGTTTGCGGTTATCTCCTAAGTTGTGCTTTGCTTAAGCTTAGCTGTTTAAAGTGTTAAAGGTTTTTGTAGCTGCAGTCCACACTGGTCCTTCATGGCCTCTTTAAGTTCTTCTGTTTTGCACCAGCCTACTGTACTTTGAAGTTACTCCTTTCTAGCCACTTTGAGCTGCAGTTGAGGCTTTTTTAAGCTGCAGATTGACCTTCTCAGTGTCTCCAGTTTGTGCAGACTGGATCTGCTGGGAGATGGCTTTGTTCCCCACATTGCAGGAAACAAACTCGAGGGCCTCCTTCATCAATACTGTCGGTTTCTGCTGCAGCTTTACACATAGGGTAGATCCATAATGCCCTTTCTCTTGGTTCTAATGTTCGCCAGCCTTGCTCTTCTGCCTGCTGGACTCAACTTTGACCGTTTTCTTCTGCAGATCCTCCTGAGCTTTCTTCAGCTGCAGAATGAGCTCTCATACGTCATTGTCTTAAAAGTGGAAAGCCTTGAATACATTGAATTACATTATAATGCTTTACATTACATGTAATAATCAATGCCAAAAACTCAATATTTTGTACAATCAAAACAAAGAAACAAACTAACAGGCACAGATTATAGCAAACCTTATGTGCATTAGTGCCAGAGAGCTTTTGTTGAACTCCACTCTTAAAAGAAAGTGTAATTTAATTAAATTGGTGATTTGAAATAGATTACAGATCCTCAAACCTCTAAAGAGTTTCAGAACAAAAAGTAAATTCTCATTTCCATTTCCTTTAAAACGACGTCAGTCTTTTATTCATAAATGTGATAGATAGAAACATAGATTTCAATATTAATAAAAGAAAACCTTCTTCAGTTGTATTTCTGACCAGTTGTGCAGTAACTATAGACATAAAGTACTGGACTGACTTATTGAGCCAGGATACAATCCAGACAGGAATGTGCTGAGCATGTTCAGTAGAACAGTCCTGGCACGGGCTGTTGACTTTGTCATGCCTGGTGGTCCGATGTAGACCACTGCTTGCTTTGACTGTGTTTCCACTGCCTGTCAGCAGAGATGGTGAGGTCTGGGCCGGGCAGCTTTCATTGTTGCTGCCACTGATAATCTTAGCAGCCACAGCTTGGCTGTAGTGTTTCATTCTGGATCACTTTCAACTCCAGCAGTCACAGCAGTGATAGTGACGCTGAGCAGGGATGCCAGAGACTCGTTTGTGTGTGCAGATGGACTAGCAGAATGCAGGCAGCCTGAAAATATCTTACTACACCATGAGTCAGAGAATCCAATGAAGAATAAGGATTGATCTGCTGGGTATAATATCCTCTTATCATGCAGTGTTTGGAAAGGAATACATTCCTGATATTTGTTTTATTAAAGTTATGATTATTTTGATACATTTGATGTTAACAGAAATGTACACAATGAAATGTTTCAATTTGTTTCATGCACTTTTCATGAATCTGTAAATATATATTCATGTCCTGTATATAGTTTCAATATTGCGACAGAATGTCATTGCCGTCTTTGGTTTATATCTGGCTGTATGAAAATATTACATCACACGCATGACTGGAATAGATCAACCAAAATAATATTACTTGTTTGACCTGCCGTGTTTATGATATCTTAGGTTTGAACGCCAGTTCCATCAGTGCAAATGTCAAAATGCGTTCCCTGAGTAAATTGGGACATAAAGATTTACTTGTTTACTTTTTCCTTGATGATTTCTTCCCTGGTAACACATTTTACAAGAGTGACAAACCCTTTACTGTTTCCAAACTAATATTTACTTGCATCAGTGTGGTATGAATGTCCTGAAACAGAAACTGTCACACACGGTGTATAAGCAAATCAAGTAGCACAATGGCAATGTTCCAGCAGTAGCTGTTGTACTGCAATCATAACTGTCTGAGAGTTTGCTGTTGCATCTCTTTTATGAGAGTCATAATTTAATAAAGGACATGTCTGATGTTCCTTGTTGTAAATAAGCACAGCAAACTATTCGGGGCAATGTGTCATAGCTTTTATACTGCTGAGATAACCTCTTGTTTTATACTGTGTTTAAATTTGAATTGCTTACATGGCATCATCATATTTCTAACACATTTTAGTGTTAGCAATCCTCGATCCATTACAAGTTGTGGCAGTAAAGAGTTTTCTTGTCATGTAATAGTCTAAATGGTCTTTTCACTATAAATTGCTGCCTTCGTAATGCCTTTTTATCTTATCATTTTCTTTGTTGGGCCATACCGGTATGTCCGCAAAAAGCAGATAGTTTGAATGATGCAAGATTAAAAATACTAAAACATAAACACAAAGTTCAGCTTTCAGTTGGCTACTTCTAATACAATATGTACAGTATTAAATATGTATACAAATACTGCATATGGCTTAAAGGAGACCCTTCTAGCAGCATCTTTTTCTGCAATAATGTTTTCCTACCAAGCCAATGAGTCATCTGTATCCTCAGCGTTTGATGGGATTAATTATTAATTCATGACAATTAACGATTCATGAGTCTCTTTTCTTGTTTGCTGCAGAGGTGTGGTGTGTGCTGCACAGGTGGCTGGGTTGTCACTGAGAGGGGGAAGCAGGAGGATTACTCCACATGAGACAGAGACATGCTTATGGAAAAACAGGTTTGTTCATCTGGGATCTCATGCCCACAGGTTTTAACAGAACCAATGGTATGTTAACACAGCTTTGGGAATACCATACATGATCGTGTCTGTCTGTGTTTTCCCTATATTTGTCTAGATCACATATATGGTTATGTTTTGTTTGTTCTGCGCAACAGGAAATTTGTGATGCATCAGTCAAGTTGAGAATGAGGTTCAGAGAGTTTCCTGTTCAGCAGAAACACACTTGAGAGAAACAACTCTACTTTTTAAACCTACCATGTACAGAGAATAAACCCATAGTAGTTTGTAGTAATAGTTTTGTAATACTACAATGCAGTTTCATTTATTTATACTTCATAAATGAGAGTCAATACCAGTTTGTGGGCTGTTTTTAGTAGATTATTAAAAGACAAAAACTCTAGCTTCCAGCTGTTTGGTTTATTGATTGGGCCTACACTAAAATCTCCAGCCCCCTGACCTTTCCCAGTCTACTCTGATAACAGTTTCCTTGTCTCAGCTCACACCTGTGGCTCTCTGGGAACAACCGTTGAGTCAGGCAGGGAGGGAGGGAGTGACGGGTGGTGTGATTGCAGGATCTTACTGGTCTTATCACAAAAATAAGGGAGTATAAATCTGCTCAACATTTCCACAAAGCGAAAGCTTTTCTGCCCTCTTTGATTTCTTTAACAGCCCCCTGCTTCTGCTCTGCTCTTTGCAACAGTACAGTAGCATTTTTGCCTTTAATGCACAGTATGCGGTCTATCATTGAATGATAACCAGCTTGCACTGTATTTTAACTTTTTAAACTGTATTTAACTATTCTATCCAGCTATTGATTGTGTGATCAGTGCTAGTTTCAGACAATCCTTAAGATGAGGCTAAAGTCATTGTGACATTAAATGTCTTTCCTGTAGGCATGCAAAGCTCTGAAAGGCTATATATTCTGACAGAATAGACATTTCTTGTAGAAAAATCTTTACATTTCTTAAAATTAAAAAGGCACATGGTTGAAACAGTATTTGGCCTCTTTTAAATATTTCTTTGGTGTGGTAAATCATGTCACCCATGAGCAAAAGCCTGTCTGTGGTCTTAACCAAGAAAGTATGGTCTCTCCGCCACTTCTCTGCTTGGTTGAAGAAAGAGGAAACCGTTTATGGACCATCTGACGATGTCCTTTTTTGTTAAACATTACCCTTCCACTCAACCCTTTTATCTGTGTTTGATTGATGGGGCTTCAGGGGGCCTTGTGTGCTCCTACGGGTCCTGCATCGCTTCCTAATTGCTGCCTTTGCCCCAGCTTCAACCGTCCTCTGTCCCAGGGGAAACTTCACCATTAATTACTACAACTTCATGGTATATCAATCAGAGAGTCTCTGTGGGCCACTGAACGGTCCTTACATAGCTGAGTACATGTAAAAGAGTTGATGAAGTCCGATAAACTCGTTCCTGTGGTGGAAATAATATCTTTTGCCTAATTTAGGAGCATGTCTCTGAATCAGCTTGATTTGCAATGTGGCTATCTGTCATGCTGGCAGGGATGAGACCCGTGGGTGCAAGGCGGAGAGGAGACTTTAGCTGAGAAGAAGCTCTGGCCTTTCATACTGTGAAATACAGAACAGTTGTGAGACCTGTCTGCTGTGTGTCTGCTGTATATTCTGATTTAGCCTCACATTTGAACTGACTAAATTCAGTCGTGATGTAGCAATTGGTTTAAAAAAAAAAGAACAGGATGTTTCATGCTAATTACTGCCGGTGGTGTTTAGCTGTGGAGGAGGTGTTAAAAAAAATTAAAATCCACACTGTAGACACATAGCCTACTGTATTTCTTGAAACAAGAATCATGTTAGTCATAATGAAAGTATGTTAACTTCTGTTGAATATATATATCTTAAGAAATTATATTGCTTCAGCTAATTATTAAATACAGCCCCTGAATGTGGTGGACAGCAACTAATTTACTCAAGTACTGTACAGTACAGTTTTGAAGTAGTTGTACTTTACTTGGGTATTTGTATGCTACTTTATACATTTACTTTTTTATTCTTGTTATTTAAACCACTGAACAGTATAAAAATAGTTCAAATAAGCTCAACATTGGTGTACTAGGATTCATTCTTATAATATTATGTACAATTATATAACACTCTGGAAGTTTCTTTTTGCATAATTTTAGTACATTTTGCGTTTAATACTACTGTACTTTTTCTTAAGTAAAATCTGGAATTCAGGACCTCTAATGGAGTATTTTATAGTGTGGTATTGCTACTTTTAGTTAGTTTAGTAATAGGTCTGAATACTTCTTCCACCATTGAAAGACTCATTCTTATGATTCCCTGTTCTAGTATCACAAACAAATCATCTGCCCTGTCAGCATAAAAATCACAGGATCATATTATGTCTTCCTTTATTTTAATAGCAGAAAGACACTGCCTTCTCTGAGTGTCTTAATGCCAGAGTATCTTAATTGAGAGGGCCTTTCCAGGAACCTGAGACGTTTGTTCCCCGAAACCTCATGTGAGGAGAACGGCGTACTTGGTGCCCCTTGTCAGCACCTCAGAAAACCTTTTCTCCCTGACATCCACCTCTCTCCAGGAGAATATTCAGATGGATCTGAGCTTTCACTGAAACCATGATGGAATGCACTGTAATGATCTTTTCACTTGATGGAGCAGCAGCGTGTATTACCTGATCCAGTAGAAGGGCTCTATTTTCTTTGATAAAAATCTTCTCTTCTACAGTACAAAGCAAAGTCACCAATTGTTGCAGTCTTATTAATTTTTTTTTAACAGACTTAATATTAACTTAATATTAATTAATACTCGGGGTTCAGTGTCTTGCCCAGGGACACTTCGACATGCGGACAGCGGGAGCTGGGATCGAACCACCAACCCTGGGGTTAATGGACGACCGCACTATCC
>JAVQJF010114242.1:0-25579 GCA_036023855.1 Gadopsis marmoratus
TTTGGCATTAAAATGCTTCAATTTAAACATGAATGAATTCTAAAAGAAACACTTCAATCCAAAGTAAACAACAGAAACCACCAGTACAGTAAGAAAGAGAAAACAGTTAACATAAGAGCAAAAAATAAACTAAATGTATACAATTACAAAGCACCATAATCTTAAAAAATTAATTCTCCACTAGTAAATCTCCTGTATTTATAGGGTTTACTTATAGAATTAACAGGAAAATCTACTTAAAGTATAAAGTAAATGTCTGTCAGTGCTACATTATTCTATGTTATACAGTTGGATTACTTATACATTAACCTGTAAGCAGCATTTTGCAGTGGAGCTATTTTTACCTATTTTATACACTTTGTAGGCTGTTATGAAGTATATATTCTATGTAATTTACTGTATAACAATGGCTCATATTTTATAGGCTCTTCGTAGATTTGTTCATCCCAATCAGCCGTCTGTTGGCGCCCACTGTGAAATTGGTTCATTACATTTTAAGAAGCACCTTTCTGAAGCTGATTCTCACGGAGGACGCAATTCACAAAACAGCGACACCAAACCACCGGAAAACACGATGCACATATGCAGTCGAAATAATTGTTGCGCGACCCATTTCCTGAGTCTCACGGGGAGGTTCTGTGAGAAACTGAGGCTCGGGAGTATCACGATCAGTAATTCATCTCGACCTCCCACACGAGGAGGCTGCTACATCAGAGCCGTCGCATGCTGCCGCAGCAATCATCAATTAAACCGGAACTGCACCAGCATGGCAGCTGCTCAAGACCAAAATGCAGATTGGTGCATTTAAATGCAGGTCAGAGGGAGATGCATTCAGGAAAAAGAAAAGTAGGGCAGCAGAGGGAGGAAGAAGACTGTGGTTTGGTTTGGGAGAGCTGTGCCTTGTAGTGTCTTACTGGGGTTGGTAGGGATTTTGGAAATTAAGATAATAGTGTCTTGTTTTTATTGAGGTTATTTTTATTGTATTGATGACTGTGCTTCTGCTGCCGCAACAATACAATTTCCCTCACGGGATCAATAAAGTACATTTATCTATTATCTATCCATTTTTCACCACGATAGCATCATAGCTATACGGATAGCAATGTTGGTCGAGGTCAAAATATCTCGACAACTATTGGATGGATGGCCGCGACATTTGGGTTCCCCAGAGGATGAATCCTGCAGACCGTAGGATTGTGAGGATCCATGTTTTTAAGACAAGGCGACAGATATTCAATGGCAGGAAAAATGTTCAAAGAAATCAAACTTTCTACAAGCTTTTTTTTTTTTAACCCCAAATTATTCAACTGTCCAACTGATTTCTACCAAGACTTTCATTGGATCAGTTTCTATTATGCAAAGTGTGTCTCCTGCAAACAAAAAAACAAACAAAAAAAAGCTCACTCCAAACCTGAGAAGCATGGAACCACTTTATTAAATTCATATCAACTATGAAAGGATTGAGACTAATTGTCCTAAGAAACAGTAGTGTGGTCGTTCATGGATTAAGTAACAGGAGTAATGATGGATGGTAACAACACAGGCTTCACAGGTTCTTTTGCTTATACACACAAAATACATTACAACCTTTATTTTCACCAATATATTGATTTAATGAAGGATTATGATGAATGATATACAGTATAAATATGAAGTTGGGACATTTCACTTTCCAGTGCCAGATTCTAACCAATTTAACAGCTGCTGTCAGTAATTAGAAAAGGTGGATAATAACCTGAATATTCAGTATGTCAACGCTGATAATCGGCTGTTCATTATCACCTCTAAGGCTCTCGTGGCCGGTTGCCATGCTAAAAATCACAGGTCCGCTAAAAGAGAATACATTTGGGTTTTGGTGAAACATTTATGTTTCGTATGCATTTTGGGGCAACTATTTTCCCAGGGGGCAAAGCAAAAGTTAGAAGGACAACGTTTTTAGGTGCCCGAAACGTGGCCAGCTCATCTCAACATACCTCGACATGTTTGGTGAATAACGCTCCCCCCCTCACGCTCTCTCATTAAATGCCATCGACCGCCACTCAAGTTATTATGTGTCTTATAATTTGCCATTTTTGGTGCAACCACTTCCACGCCCATGTTTCTTGACCACTGAAGCAAAAGGGGCTTGAAGTAAACACTGAGGCGCGACTGTGATATTACCCCTCACTGCAGCCAAAACACACGACGTCTCTGTGGTTGCATTGCATTCTGGTCTATGAAGGCCACTTTGAGCAGAAAGAAATCGGTCTTTCCGCCTCTTCGGACAACCGATTTCTGCACGTGATGGTTCAACGTTGGCGCAAAACGGCAGCTTCCGAAAGAGACTCGCACCAAAACATGACCTTCACACACGAGACATCACATTGTGCACATTTGGTTATTTATGTGAGTCGGGGGGGGGACGAAACACCAACTAACACATTACAATCGTGTTCACCGTTTTAAATGTACGTTTGTCCCTCCAGGGTGAAGATAAGTTGATCATTTCTCATCAGGAGCCACAGATTTACCCTGAGAGGACATCACATTACACATCCAATAATCGTATGAAAAGGCGCGTTGCAGAAGTAGGAAATCACACGCTATTCAACTGCTAACGGTACGATAATTGGGTACAATTCGCTGGTGTTCAACGTCGATGAATGTTAAACTCCTTTTGTGCAACTCTCTGGTGCTGGATTTAGTTACAGTAGAGTTACTGTATACGGGGCACCGTGTGCCTGTGGAACAAAGACCACCTCAGAGAGGATCAGGTAGTTTTCCTGGATTTAACACAGAACGACCAAATGTGTGGTTCGACACGTGAAATGTTTGAACAAGCGAGGAGCGCGCCTCACGTGGCAAATGACACGACTGATTTTAAGGCTGCCGACGAGGTTCGGATGTTAAACCTGCTACATGTGGAAGATTTCAAATGGATTTTGACTTAATAAATGTAGGAGACTGGTGCCATCGCGGAGTTATTCTGCGTGTGCGTTGCGGCCCGCGGGTTGACAATGTCCGGGAAGCGTCGACAAAGACAGGAAGAGAGCTGCCTCGCGTACAGCAACTCAAATTTCAGAGGGAGGAAGCATCAAAAACACGCCGCTCCCAACAGCTGCATCCCCGTCAGCCTTCGACGGAGGAGTAAAAGCAGAGCCAGAGTATACCTCCAAATCTCTTAGCACACCTTTAAAGCAGCTCTTGTGGGATTTTCGGCACAATGACACAGACTGGTAACACTTGTTTACCCAGACACTGATGTACCACACCACCATAAAGGTATTTGGGGGGTTGCAAACGTCATCAGGTTTCAAACTCTGCATGCAACAAAGGCACTAATTGTGTAGCCATCCAATAGTACGTCTGGGGTCAGGTTTTTACGCACTGCTCCAATTATGTGGTTTTATCTAATGTGCTTCGATTAGCGACAGGCTGCAGGTGTTTTTTATGGACCCTAAATGCGCCATTTGACTGGAAACGTCAGTAGCATCAGATGCACGTTTGCTGTACGGACAAAGGCTTCGTAGCAAATAACCGAGAGCAAACATTCAATCCAACTTCACAGATGATGCGGTCGTATTCCATCGAAGACTCGTATGAGGCTTCTGGTTCTATTTAGGAACTTGCATTGTGGCTTTTAACGGGGGACATTTTTAGATTTAAATAAATAGAGGAAGAAAGCTCGAGTTATTCACTTCTCAAAGTTTTGATAGAAATCATCACACTGTTAAAGGTTAATAGTTTCAACAGTTTGGGAAATATACTTATTTGCTTTCGTCCTCCACGTGTTTTGTTTTTTAAACTTTTTTCTGCATGGCTTCAACAAATGAAATATAACGTGTTACTTGCTTCGGAAACCTCCTCAAGGTGACGACGGGTGTCGACGGAGTAGGAAGACGGCACAGACCATTCACACGTGTAGCAGAAGTAATAATATTTGCACGTCCAAACGTCTTTGCCTGCCGCAGGACATCGGCAAAAAAAGCAAAAACCCAAATCAAACACACTTAAGTCTCTACAATAAGGCTGCCTTTGTGGAGCGTCTTCAAACAGGACGCCGAGATCCACCAGGACAGCATTGTGTCAGTGGACTGGAAGGGTTTTGTCCACAGGCGTAGAGTAAAGGCAAGATCTCCTGAATTAAATACACTTGCTGTTACAATCTTGTTAGTACCCAGTGTTGTCCAGTGGTGGAATCTCCCCAATCTACTTCAGTTTTAGGATGAGGCTCAGATAGTTCAACGGCCCCTAGATGGAGTGCAGGTACGTTAGAGACTGTATTAACAATCTTTACGTCCCAGTAACACGTCTGCCCTGGTCTTGGGTCTGCACAGTGTCACTCCAGTTGCATGTGTCGATAGGCTAAGAGTGTTTTTCTGTATACGTACAAAGTATTATAAAGTACCCTGTATTCATGACAGCTGCTGCCAGGTTTGCACCTACAGCTTTGTGTTTACACTGCGAGCAGCTCGCAGGGACCACGGGAGGTTGGTGAACAACCCCCCTCCTCCAACCATCACAACCCAATCAGATTTATGTCCTTTCAGTTCTCCATCAATGTCACTGTGATAAATGAACAAACATTCCAACTAGCAAGTGCAAATTATGTGAGAATTTGATCGCAGCCAAATCACAGCGTACATTTGTTTGATGAGTATATTAAGCTGGTTATGAGGAAAATGGCTGAATGAGTCATTCTATCCTGTTAAGCATTTGCTACCTTGCTACCTAACTCACACCTTGTTTTCATAATTATTCCTATCAGTTATGATAATGTTGCTCATGGGAACATAGCGACTCGTGTTGCTTGCCCTGTCCGACTCGCCACATTCCCAGGCCTCAGCAAAAACTTTGAGTACAAAGTTATTATCGTTAGGAACGATGGCCATAACTATGAAAACAAGACCCCAGCGGACGTACCGTGACAGGGATAACCACGGCAGGCCATAATGCACAATTTGCCAGATCGAAACCAGCTGGGCCTTTTACGCCACCCAGCCAGAAAACAGTGACACATCAAAGTTGCCTGTAACGCGTCCAAGCAGTAACAGCTTGAAGGGTTCAGGGAAGTGCACCGTCTGCAGCCTGGCACACTGGGCGTCCCTCTACAAACAGTCAAACCTGTTCCCAGCATTTTGAACGTTTCACATTTTCAGAGCAAATACGAGCTCCATCTTAAAAAAAAAAAAAGAGAGAAAAAAGCCGTCAAGCATTTTTACACTGTCGGCAGGTGTGAGGATGTATGTAAAAGTAACACACACACACACACTTGCACCAACACTGATTGAAGAGTTCAGAAGTCCCATCGTCTGTGTGCGCTGCTGAAGTCCCAATTCCCAACCTGGAAACGCCGTACCCTTGTACCCGGGTAGAGTCGCAGTACAAAACATCCGTGGAGAGTAACAGGAAAGCAAGATTCTTGTTATTTATATTATATAATAAATAATATAACTTTGTTCATATATTTTGAATATGTAAAAACGTTCTGCCAAAAAAAAAAATAAGGGTGACTGGCTAGCAAAGCCACTTGATATAGAAGCGGCAGAGTTGTTTATAGAAAGAAATAATATATATTGCCTAATTTTGAGTATATGGAGTGTTGGAATACAATCCACCTCAACTCCTGAGTTTAAGAGGGTGTTAACAAGCCACTTGTCGAAACACCCGGCCTCTCAGCTCCGCAGGCTGATGAAGAAAAGAAACCTTCTGTAGCACGAGCAGGGGGGGGGGGTTCACCTGAGGAGGAGCTGAGGTTGAGCTGGAGCTTTAGATTTATAGTCCACTGTGACAATGAGATACCATAAGCTGCTATCTCTAAACCAGCCAGTTCCTTCTTGGATTCCAAATGGTTTCCAGAGATGCTCAACTTTCCCTCCAGCTCTACTAAAGTCTCCCCCCCAAAAAAAAAAAATATGTATCCATCTGCAGAACAATGCTGAGAACGAGGCCTCAGATGTGAAAGGAGTCCCAGCTGTCGTCCTTGCCGCCGCCGCTCCCATTCTTGGCCGCTGCCATTGTTGCCGCGCCGTCGTCGACCTCCCCGTCCGGCTGTTCCCCGGTGGGAGTGGCGCCAGGCTCCGGGTAATACTCGTCGTCCTCGTCGAAGTAGCCGTTTTCCATCATGCTGAGGCTGGAGGCGGCGCTCAGGTCCTGGCAGCTGCCCTTGTACTCCTGGATTGACTCGTGGAGCGACCACAGCTGGCACAGCAGGGACATGTCCTGCTGACGCAATCCCACCTGGAGGAGGCAGCGTCGACACCCTGATTAATACACGATATGTTTCTGAGGGAGTCGTTTGTTTTCTTTAAGATCTTCTCGTGGGCGACTGTAGAATATACAGTGTTTTCTGGTTGTAAAACGTCGGCTACTTTTAGGCCCACGAGGGAAAAAAAACCCAGTGCGGGTCTGAGACAAGCTGCAGACTTCAACCGTCTTAAATACCAGAACTCGACATAAAATTAGACTTTCCTCGACGCTTAAGAACGCAAAGTGATAGGAGGTCTTGCTTGTGATAATCTGCGACTGACTGGTTCTCCAGCTTCTCTAGACTCTTACGTGCAGCCCGACAGCTGCAGCTAACGATTCATTTCACTCTTCGGTCTGACCACCACTCCAACAGCAGGCGACGCGTTGTTCACCGGGATAAACGCAGCAGACGCTCGCACCCAAGATACTGGAAGTAGCCATTTTTGGCTGGTTAATCGACTATCAAACAGACAACTAGGCAGATTGCATTAATAACCCAACAGCCGTGCTAAATCAACCATTTGAAGGACTTTGACTGATTAATTCATTAATTCGTTGCTTGTAAAAAGCCAAATATTGACTGGTTCCAGCCTCTAGAAATGCGAGAATTTGATCAATTTGAAAATTTTAACATATTTGAGTTTTGGGACTAAACAAGCGACGCTTGACGGCCACGATTTTCTGTCACTTTACAAACAACTAACTTAAAAAACATCACCAGCCAAATAAAAACAGCCAATCCTTATTTGTCAAGTCAGAGTCAAAGGGCTGAGCGCTGTGCTCCACGAGCTTGCAGGTCCTAAAATACAGCACACGGACAGCCCATCATTAGACCCGGTGAACTTTGACCTCGCGGTGACACATTAACAGCAACAACAAAGCAGCAAGGCCTGGAGTTTGGGATATTTGGGCTGCAGATGTGGGATTCGGCAAAGCCTGTAACAGCAGTCCAACTGGCAGCCGGGTGGAGTTTCTGCAACAGTCTGACCCCCCCCCTTTCATCTGTCCAAACCCCTTGTGAACTGGCCAGTTTCCCTGGATGATGAAACCTGGTCTGGTTCTGTTGCAGGAGCCTCCTGCCGTGTAAGAAGATCCTGCGCAGAAAGTGTCTCCCCTAAAATCAGTGTCGCGTGAATTATTAGACCGCTACCGAAACAGAACTTTTATACTACACAAGTCATCTTAGAGTAAGAACCAGCAGAAGCTTAATGGCTTAAATGGTCTCATCCGAGGCAAAGCCGCTCCTGGTCCCGGGTTAGGGTTCTCCAGGTTCTCCAGGTTCTCTTAACGCCAGACTCCATTTTAAACACCTCCTCGTGCTTTCAAACGACCCGGTGTGAAGAGACGACCTGTCATAACCTTCATAACATGGCTGTAATTCACCGAGTCATTTTGTTTTTTGGGGGGGTCTTGTTCCACCTTCCTCTGTCGGAGAACCTCAGCCGGCTGCAGCTGCACCACATATAAATAAATGAATATCAGAAAGTTGACACTTTATTTATGTGCCGAATTCACCGGAGGGGACGCGATCGTCTGTGAACGCCGAGTGACGCGCGACTTCGCCCAAAACGCAAGGCACCGGCTGCCGCGGCGCCTTTGTGGCCGGAGTCGCACGTTCGGAGCCCCGAAACAAAGTCCCCCAACAAACCGGGGTAAAAACATGTTACCATCTCTTTCCGCAGCAGCGCCAGCGCCGCGTCGAGGCTGGCCGGCTTGCTCGCCAGGAGGCTGTCGGCGTGGCTCCTGCCGCGGCTCAGGTCGTCCTGGATCATGGTCTTCTTCACGTACATCCGCTCCATGTCCCTCCAGGAGCCGCCGCTCGAGTTCAGCAAGCCGCTCAGGCTCTTCGGCAGCGGGGGGAGACCCTCGATGCAGGCCATCCCCCCCGCCGAGCCGTTCGTCGACTTCCCGTTCATCGTCCCGTTAGTTGCCGCGCGACGAGGCGCCCGCGTTCGAAGCTCCAGTTGACCGCCGAGTCCCTGAAAACCGAGAAAACGCGCAGAGCAAACGGCCGCCTCACGCACCGAACCCCGCCGAGCAGCAGCCGTGGCTTCTCTCTCCGCCCCGGGCATCCGGCGACGCCACGTCAAGCTATCCAGAGTGAAGTCATTGAACTTCCGGTAGGCCGATCAATAAAAAGAAAATCAATATAAAAGCATCACTGGCGAACATGGTGACTGAAGTAAGCGGGTGTTGGACAAACAATTGTTTTGTCCAACTGGTAATAGCCTTTGAAACCGAATATAGGCCAAACTTAAAACATGTGCTATGACGTATAACCTCCGGCACAGCAAAGCAAAATGCTCGGCTTTTGTTTTGAACGACGTCTTCCGGTCTTGTTATGGTTAACTGCCTGCATTGACGGAAGACGACGCTGCGTTCGAGCCGCTTCCTGTCCTTTTAACACGCTGGCTGCTGGGCGTCTCCCCGCCAGCGCTCACAGGCGCGACGGCTGTCTTCTGTTTTCCGGTTTAATGCTGTTTTTTTGTTTTGTTGTTTATTCACGTATAACTTCATGTTTCTTTTTCATTATACAAAGTGATGTAAACACCAGAACAGAAAAAAAAAAAAAAAAGTGTAATAAAGTTCACAGAGACCAGATGTGATACAAGACCACCAGAAATGAGACACAAACATTCCCTTTTCGATAAAATTAATTTTTGCTATCGCATTTAAAACGCGGAATAATTCATACACACGTTCTCTTGAGTTAAATAAATGATACACTGGAGACACGTGGCACATTTAAGTGCAAGAAAAATAACTTCTTCACGATTCAATGTAAATCTAGAATGAAGAACTAGCGTGGTTGTAAACGCAAAATGTACAAATACCATCAATATTTGCTGTTTTTTCATAATTTATTCAGGTTTATTGAATAAGCAAGGCCATTTTAATTCATGATATTTTAAATGTATTAATATTTGCTAATTAAATGTTGATTATTGCCTGTTTTAGCATTTTAGCATTAAACGAAATGTTTGCTACAATAAATCCAATTGATAGATTTCCCCCAGCAGAGTGTAGACAGAGGGTTTGAGGTCATGATGGGACAATAGTTTGAGCATAAAGGACAGATGGTGGGCTTCACTTCCCGCCCCCTCCGCTGCCTGCAGCTCCCGTCACAACAATAAAACAACAATAACCTTGAAACCAACACACAAAAGCAGAGAAGCATGTGCTGTACCACACACAGAGTCAGGCAGATGGATGAGGCCTGAAGCCTGGTATTCCTAATCGCTCAGCTAAAATGACTGCAATCTGACTCATTTCCTCCAGACAATTAAGACAAACACTTATGAGCTCCCTGGAAAACAGCAGAGGTTCTCAATCTTCTAAAAAGCAACAAAACGTTTTTGTCTTGTTGTAGAAAGGTGCTGTACACATTTTTACCACAACTGTTTTAGTTTTTTTTTTATGAACGGGCATTGCTCCTTATTGGCTCAAAAAAATAAAAGAAGATATTTTGCTTTCATAAATTAAAGTATTTGTCCAAAAATGTGCCAAGCTGCCAGACGTTATGGATTCTTTAATGGCAAAGTTCAACATTTCGTTAAATACGTAGATTTTTGCTGCAATGCCTCGACTGGCCACTGGGCAAACCTGGAAGCAAGGCTGAGCGGTGGAGCTGTATCTAATAAATGGCCTACATCCCGTAGATCACAAGAGCTCGCACTCGACACTGCACAGCCAAGTGTGGCTGTTCCCAGCATGCCGTTCTGCGGCGTGAACATCACGTTCACTCGTTATACATCCATGCATCCTTGGCTAACCGTAAGCCACGCTGCACATATTTGGTCCTCAGCGATACAGCCGCCAAGTATGAAGCCAATCGGATGAACAGTTGTCGAGAAAATCGAATGACATACTGACGGGCTCCTTCCATTTCAGTTAGATGCTCAGTGTTGATGTACAAAATAAAACTCCATTTACTGCTAAATAGGTATGTTCTGGGATGGATACTCAACTATCAGTGTGTCTCATATTGTTAACGGCTTTTGAATGTAACATGCTATCAACCAACACAGTATCGTACGTTATATTCGCCCCTGAAAAGCACCACATCCCCCTCTGCCACGGACTAATCCTGCTCTTAGAACAATAAGCCATCATCTGGCAGTCCACAGCTGCACAGTTTAAAGAGACTGATCATGGACAAATGGCTGTGGGGTTTTATCAGCTTTCTTCAGCACACCCTTACCTCCACCATCACCATCATCATCATCATCATCGCTGCCTCCTGAGCTCAAAGGATTAAGCGTATGATGGCACCCCCTGGGGAAGCATGCAGCCCGTAACAGGCTTGTGTTAATCTGCCTTGCTAAAAAGCACAATGGCTTTGCATCACTTAAGGTAGGCCGGCTAATAATGCTCCAAAGATATCCGCTTATGTCTCTGCTGGAAAGCGATATCTTGCTAAATGCAACAATAACACTACAGTAAGTACTCATGTAGGCACAAAAGGCCGCCAGACTTCTCCCATCATACATTCTCTCACTGCTTGTCTTTTATTTTGTCTGCCTGCATTTTATTTTATTCCCCCGTTTCCCCCCAATTTGCCTTTGTAATATCATCTCATGGGTGGGTCATGCTTCCTATAGCGTGTCAGCGTACAGCAGGTCAGGGAAGAGGAGAGGCTGGTTAGAGCAGCTGCCGTCACTGGCATGAGTTTATCTTGGAGGGGCCTCCGGAGGGGATGAGGACGATGAGCTTCCTCCCTGAGTCAAACAGGAATGGGTTCAGGATGAGTTACGGTAATTGTAGTGACAATGGGTGTGTATGTTTAATAGTAGAACATCCCAAAAAAAAAAAATCTACCAGGAAGTCATGACTATGATAAAAATATTTAAATAAAACACATCAATGTTTAATATTTGGTCACCAGGTCTAATGGTGACCAAATATGTAGATTACAGCTTCCTCCCTCTGTTGACAGGAAGCAATGAGTAACGTCTCATTGTTGGAATGTGACTTTTGTACAGGGGTCAGTGGTGGAGAGTAATGTTTATTCATGTACTAAGTGCAGTTCTCAGGTACTTTTACTTCACTTGAGTATTTCCATGCTACTTTATGCTTCCACTCCACTTCTTTTCAGAGGGAAATGTTGAGAAACGTTTTTTCCAACTTTCTGAACCCATTCATCATCTCGCAACTCCTCACGTTGATCTTGTGACCCTTTGTAGGGGGATTGACCTCTGGGTTGGGAACCATTTAACTATTCTACGTCACTATAAAGTATTTAAATATATCTCCACCTTGACCAGCCACAACAGTAAACTGCTATACTATTTTTCTGGAGAACATGAACCTTTGATACATGTTGCTGCTAAAACTGCTTATAGAGTATTTTCACCATGTTGTATTTTTACTTCTATATAAGTAAATTATCTGCATACATCTTCCACAACATGAAGTCATACTGTTGGATCACTTGTGCTCCCTTTATAGACCTTCATTCAATTTACCTGATTTGTGAAGAAGTCAGAAATACGACTTCTTGTGCTTTCAAGTACAGTATGTTGCTTTCAAGTGCTCCTGAACTGTTTTGTCCGAGTTTAGAAGTCAGAAATATTGATTTCAGTTATTCATTCTCGAGGTTGGGATAACAAACCAGGGCATTTCTTCTTCTTTAAACACATCACATTTTCTTGGTACCTCAAACATCAGAGAAGAACCCTTGCTTTCTTTCCCAGATCTAATCTTCACTTCAAAGGCTGATGCACGTTCAGCCAGATGGGAGTCAAAGATTTGTGCAGCCACAGACTGTGGTAATTGACGTGGGATGGGCGTATGCTGCTGTTGTGCTTTGTCACTGCCTTTGGCCCTCCAGGCTTTCCTGCAGGGACAGGAGGGAGTAGATCCTGATCAGCAGCTGGCCTTGCGCTGTCTGACCTCTGACCTCCCCCTCCTCCACCTCCTGCTCACCCACCAGCTCTGTTACACCCACTTTCTGTCTGCCCTTCCCTCTCCGGCAGAACTCCTTTCACTATGAACACTTCAGGGCGCTCCCATATGGAGTTACATTCCTATCGAATGTAACTCCATACTCCCAGTGATCTTGCTTTTTCTCCCGACGCACTCTACTAAGACTGTGCGCGATGAGACCAGATGGTTGAAGCTGGCTGAGGCAACGGTAATGTCAAAAACATAAACGTTAACTGGAGAAGCAGCACCAATTCTGGCCAGCGATGTAAATATAAAGATATAAATGTGCTGAAAAGGATGTCGGTTGTCTCATTTAGTCAAACCATTTCACGTCACTGTGTTCAGATACATAGTATTTAGTCTGCAATGCTAAAGATAGAAGTAACCAATGAGCTTACACTTACTGGGGAGTGTTTGTGTCATTATTCAGAAGATTTATTTTTGATCATTCATTAAATGTTGTGGCCATTTATTAATGAAACAGTTTTTAATCATTAGATGCGGGAATGAACTATGCTCCAAACTAAATATTCAGGTAAATAGAACAGTAAAAAAAATAAAGTGTATTTAATCTGACTGTCAGCAGATGTGAGGTGGAGGTTACATCAACCACCCCCCCCCAGATTTAAACCATAATTTGTCTTTTTTTCACATCAAATCTAATGGAAAGGAGAGCAGAACCCTGCGATTCCAGTAGGCAGCCCTAGAGTGAAACAATTGAAGAGGGTTTGATAGAAAGTAATGAGGATGAGTCATCCTTTAGATATTCAACATTTATTCAACATTAAACAAGAAGGCTTCTTCAGTTTCTGGTAAAATACACAAACTTGTACCAGTCACCAGACAGAACTCAGTGGAATTTTTTTTGCTTTTGTCTTGGCTGATGAAAATGACATAACTGGTTCAAGTAAAAGTCAATTAACTTACATTATCTTGTTAAAATCAGCTCTTGATGTAGTAAGGCACGACCGCTCAGACAGGCACTCGTGAGGGAAGAATTGTCATTATCACTGAGGTAATACCGACAAAGAACACAATCCAATCTGCTATTTAAACTGTCTAGCCATCATTAAAAACCAAAAGTCAAGTTATTTCACCAAATATCCAGGATTTAAAAGTTAAATTAAAACTCAGATGAAATCACAACAACTGAGCAAACTGCAACTTCTCTAAACGTCTTAAAGGTTGGTTGGTTTTGTTGCAGCATCCCCTTTTACTGCACACATCCTGCTCATTCAGGAGAGGCAGGAATCAAGATGCTCATTGACCTTTGACTCCTGCACCTTTGCTTGGCACACAGGACAGCTGACCGTCAGTGCAGAGGAGGAAGAAGTGGAGGCAAAACTGTGCGGTCCTGCGGAGGAATGGAGGGAGGAAGTAGAAGAAAAGGATGAGGTGGCAGTGGCAGCTCTGTGCTGCACTGCAGGTGATTTTGTCGTTGGCGACTCCCTCGATGCTGCTGAATCGCTGCCTAATGTCTTCTGGAAGAAGTCAAGGATGCTGGCTGAGCTGCTGCGGTCGTCCCACGACCTCTTCTGTGATGCCTGACTCCCACCAGCAGCTCCTAGTGTACCGTCACTATTAGAATGATTGAAATACTTCGAATGTGTTGGTTTAACAGGGTTTCCTGTTGAAACCACAGAAAAGTGGTGCGAATGTCTGGATTTACTAGTACTAGGCTGAGATGTTCTGGGAGAGGAAGCGGACTGGTTACTTTGCTGTTTAGGAAAGAAGGTAGAAGCAGAGATGGCACTCATAGTGTTTGGCGATGTCAGTGAATCCTTTTTAGATTCTGTGTTTGAGGTGGAAGATTGACTCACTGACTTCCTGGGGCTCATGCTGTTGAAGAGGTCTTCAATGGACCTCTGTTTGATTCCATTTGCTTCTTGGCCGCCGCCACCGTGGGGTTTGGGGATTCTCACGGGCGATCCATTGATGCTGACAAAAACCCTCGTGTTACTGACAGACCTCTTTAACGGTGGCTTCTGCCCCATGGAGGTCGCTGGTCTGATGGAGGGAATGGAGCTAGAGATTCCTTTGCCATCCAGGCCGGAGCGAACAGGAGAACTGAGACTTTTAGCTGGAGATGCAGGGGTGAAGAGTTTCTTTGGAGAGGAGATGGAGCTGGGTGTTTTCACAACAGGCACTAGTGGTTTGTGAGATGGGGAGGAAACCGTGGAGGACTGTGACTTCCCTCCGAGTAGGAAGCCTTTGCCACTAAATGGGATTATGTTCCTTATGTCCTGTGACCCAGAACCTGAGAGGATAAAAGGAAAAGAAATGAGGATAAAGGATAATGAAATTCAGAATTTCTTTGAGACGTCTGACCAAATAAATTGATACTATGGTGTAAAAAGATTCTGTAAAACATGTGAAGAGCTGCTACCTCATCTAAAACCTTGATATCATGCTGACTCGTGAGCTTTAGAGGGGCTGAAAGGTGGATTTTGTTATTTATGGTTAGATGTTTCTTTATGCTGAGTTAAACTAACTGCCTGTACCTTCATCTTTATTGCAGACATGAGAATAGCACCCATCTTCTCATTCAACACTCGACAAGAAAGCAAATAAGCATATTTCCCAAAACTATTTAAATATGAGCAGAAAAGTCCCTTTTACCCAACACAGTAACATTTGTACCTGTAGTTGTACTTGAAGGCTTTCCATTTCCTGGGGCCTTCCCATCCTTTTTATCATCCTTCTTGCCCTTTTTGATGTATCCTTCAGGCTCCTTAACCTTAGTGTAGGTCCCTCCGCACGTCCTCTTGTGGTCCTCCCACCAGTGGTCCAGAGCAGATGGAGCCCGGTTCATGGCCCTCTTCACAAAGCCAAAGTAGGGCTTGCGGTTCTGGCAGGGCCCGTTGCATTTCCACCAGTGCTGCCGGTACAAATCAACCTCATCGTGGAAACTGTGGTAGACCTGACAAGACGACAGCGGGAAGAGAGAAGTTTCAGAAGCTTATTTTGTTATTGCAATATCTGTAAAACACCGTGACAAGATAAGATCATATCAGCTAAATACTTAAAGCGTGTAAAAGAAGATACACCCACAGAAATCTTTGTCCCACTGGACTTATTGATCCGGTCCATGTGTTTGCAGAACTCGGGGCCGTGGCCGTCTCGGTCTCTGTTGTTCTGGGTCACAAACAGCAGCGCGTGAATCATTTCATGGAGGAGAGTCTGTGGAAACAAACAAGAAAATCTGTCTAAGGAAGCATTTCTTCCCACACGGACACATACTCACAGCCGGCAGGCAAAATATCTCTTGACATGCATGAAAACCTTCTATCTGAAATTCAGGGGGAACGGTTGCTATTTTTGGACGCATTTTACGAGATCTGACCCAATTATTTTCTTTACCTGTTTTAAGTATTCTGAATGTTGTGTTTTTAACTTGTAATCCCACTATTAGTAAAGTGGTTGTGCACATGTGAAGCCTTATAATAAGCAGTTCTTCCTGTGTAAAGAAAATATAAAGGGTATATTCAGTTGTGTCTACGTTCCCTGTAATGCGGATCCTTTTTTCCTCGACAGAAGACTGCTGTCTTGATGCGAGTGATTCTCTTTACTGCATTTTAAAATAGTTTGACTAAAAGTTGCGAGAGAGGAACTTGATGAGGTACTTTATCACTCAAATCGCTTCTGAAAAAGCACGATTGGCGCAACTATGGACCTCCTCACCTCCACCAGGTCTTTCCTGGGTCTAAGCTTCAGCAGAGGCGCACTGAGCCTGATTGAACAGAGTCCACCACGGCCCTCGTAACAGCACAGGCCAGCACACCTACAAGAAAAGCACAGAAAACAGTAGCATCAGAGGCAGGACACACAGCCCTTTCATAAAGCACATGGGAAAGATCATTTGCAGCCAGTAGCACCGGTTTACTGGGCACTTTGAACAGTGACAGAACCCATTCTCTGCTATGGTCACACCAAACCCGATACACGCTTCTTAAAAATATAACATCATAGGCGACTTACAGTGTCATTCTTGGGCTCCACTTAACCTCGACAGAGCTGAGTTTCCCCCAGAAGAACATGTCGTTGAACTCCAGAAACATAGCCCTGACATCGGGACTGGGGTCCAGCATCTCCCAGGACTCGTCCACGATGGACAGCGGCTTCTCGGGCTGGACAGTCGGCTTCCAGTAGAGCACAGCATCGCTGCCGCCGCCAGCTGCCTCCACTTTCAGTTTCTTACTGCTTTGTACGACGCCGTTATCATCAAAGTCGTCCGATGAGACCAATGACGTCTCGTATTCATTGTCAAACTGTTCCTGTAGCTGAATGGCGAGCAGGAAATCCTCATCCATTACAAAGACACAGTGGAAGAGCTGATGCTGAGCTAGCTGCTAGCTAGCCAGCCAAGTAGCTTCGGTTGACGTTTGTGTTAGCTTGCTGAAGCTAACTACCTAACGTAGCTAGCTAGTACGGAGCTTTCAAACAACAAATTGACAGAATCACCGGAGCCAGCATACCGTCTGTCAATATATAATCCGTAATATTCGGATTCGTAGCATGATTTCAGCTAAAACATCCACATCTTCAGGTTGGACGAAGCTGTTTGCGAACTGTAAGTTCAAAGGGTGTGTCAAGTTCATCACTATACACCCAAACAGTATCCGTTAACAATTTCAAAATAAAACCTGTGAAAAACTAACGTTGGCCATCTGTTTTTTTTTAGAGAAGTATGTGATTAATACAACTATTGTCATTTGGTTTAATGTATATTTTAAATAAAGAATGTACGATCATTCGTTGCTCTGCGATAGATACTTATGGTTATAAATCGCTGTAATATTTTGCTCCTGTTATGACACTTGTTTTCCGCTCTAGAGTGTAGTAACCCTCAGAGACTTGACATCGCTTATTTGAAAGTACTGAAAGGCATTCTGGGAGTTGTCGTCTTCTACATTTAAAGTAGTTGGCCAATCAAAAGTCCACTCGGAACATTTACGTTGTAGTTTAGTGATTAAATCCGATTTTATGGACCAAGTGATCATCAAATCTTATATGTAATTTATATTTCAAGTGCTATAATCAAAGAACGCTCTTGACTTGGTGCGACAAAATTTTATTTAAAAATTTTATTTTTTTTATATGTTGACCATCTCGTTTTCAGAGTCCCGTGACGTTCCAGGGTGTCAACCAGTTTACAACTTCCTGTTTGGGTTGCAGGGCGGAAATGAACCGAGGAGCCTACAGGAACTCTTCCTCTTGTCTACATTTACCGCTAATTTGCCAATATTTTGTTTAAAATAGTGAACGCACGCGCGCGACACAAGATGTCGGAGACGGGGAACCGACTGCGGAAGCTGCTCGAGTCGCCCAATTTCGACCCGCAAAATTACGTCAAGCAGCTGTCTCAGCAGTCTGATGGCGACAGAGACTTGCAGGAGCATCGTCAGAAAATCCAAAACCTGGCCGACGAAACGGCCCAAAACCTGAAGAAAAACGTTTACAAGAACTACAGACAGTTCATCGAGACGGCCAAAGAGATTTCCTACCTGGAGAGCGAGATGTACCAGCTGAGTCACATCCTGACAGAGCAGAAGAGCATCATGGAGAGCATCACTCAGGCCTTGCTGTCCGCAGACAAGGACGAGACCTCTAAGGAGATGCAGGCTGCTTTCCCCAAAGAAACAGAGGAGGTGAAGCAGAGGACGCTCACCTCGCTGCTGGAGAAGGTTGAGGGGGGTAAGAACATCATGGACACCCCAGGGAGGCACCTCGTCTACAATGGTGACCTTGTGGAGTTTGACGTGGACAACATGTCCCCCATACAGAAGGTGCACGCTTTCCTCATGAATGACTGTCTGTTAATCGCCACCTGGCTGCCGAACCGCAGAGGAACCGTGAAGTACAAATACAACGCGCTCTACGACCTGGAAAGCTTTGCTGTGGTCAACGTAAAGGACAACCCTCCCATGAAGGACATGTTCAAGATCCTCATGTTCCCAGACAGTCGCATCTTCCAGGCAGAGAACAGCAAAATCAAGAAGGAGTGGCTGGAGATCCTGGATGAAACCAAGAAGAACAAAGCCACCAAGGACAAGCACAATAAAGAGGAGGAGGCTCCGACTTCTCCTGTAAGGGCCGAGGTGTCCACCAATCCTTTCGATGTGGACGATGACGAGCCAGCCGGTGCTGGAGAAAGCGTGGACCTCAGCCTTGATTGGATCCAGGAGCTGCCGGAGGATCTGGACGTTTGCATCGCCCAGAGAGACTTTGAGGGCGCAGTGGACCTGCTGGACAAGCTCAGCGAGTATCTCAAAGACCAGCCGGTCACCCAGAGGGTCAAAGAGCTGAGGCTGAAGGTGGATGAGCGTGTGCGGCAGCTGACGGAGGTTCTGGTATTTGAGTTGTCTCCAGACCGGTCCCTTCGTGGTGGACCTAAAGCTACCAGGAGGGCCGTGTCCCAGCTGATCAGACTAGGTCCTACTTTGTTTTTTTCACTCAATAGCCCCCCTCACACATCAACAAATACATCAACATTGCATTTCTGCAGTTGCATAGCTCCACTTCATAGTCCAATATATAAACACCCTTTTTTAAAGTGGTTTTGTTGCTACAGTTACAAAAAATGTACGACATTTAGTCAAAAACACAAGAATCAGCCTTAAACCTCATACGTATTGAATGTGGTTGTAAAATGTCCAAATCAAGAATTGCATCATAAATGCTGTGAAAAATGTGTCCAGTGAATCAAATATTTGCAGTCTATTTGAATTGCTTACAAATGTGTTTGCAGGCCAGTCCACCAAGGCCTGCGAGCTGTTTCTGAAGAACCGGGCCGCGGCGGTCCAGACGGCCATCCGGCAGCTTCGCATAGAGGGAGCCACGCTCCTCTACATCCACAAACTCTGCAACATCTTCTTCACCAGCTTGCTGGAGACGGCCAAGGAGTTTGAGATGGACTTTGCAGGGAACACCGGCTGCTACTCCGCCTTTGTGGTCTGGTCCAGGTCAGCCATGAGGATGTTTGTGGACGCTTTTAGCAAACAGGTAGGTGGAGGATATAAGACGGATAAGTAGCAGTAATTGTTGGCAAGCAAAACACTAGTTCAAGAGGTGCAGTTGTCTGATATGGCA
Source organism: Gadopsis marmoratus (assembly GCA_036023855.1). NCBI lineage: Eukaryota > Metazoa > Chordata > Actinopteri > Centrarchiformes > Percichthyidae > Gadopsis > Gadopsis marmoratus. The sequence goes on from JAVQJF010114242.1 coordinate 19,243, forward strand.
ACCAGAGGGTGCAACACGTCATTCAAAAGTATATTCATTCTTGTGAAATTGCAAAAAGTATCCTACTAAAGTGAGTTTCTCTTGTCTTCTATCAGGTGTTTGACAGTAAGGAGAGCCTGTCGACAGCAGCCGAGTGTGTTAAAGTGGCTAAGGAGCATTGTCAGCAGCTGACTGAGATCGGCCTGGACCTGACCTTCACCCTGCAGTCCCTGCTGGTCAAAGACATCAAGGCAGCTCTGCTGAGCTACAAGGACATCATCATGGAAGCCACCAAGCACCGAAACTCAGAGGAGATGTGGAGGAGGATGAACCTCATGACCCCCGAGGCTCTGGCTAAACTCAAGGTGGATTTGATGGTTTGGTGGTCGGGTGTCACAGTACTGTGACTTTTGTTATCCTTCAATTTTCTGTTGATGAAGTTTAGGGCTGAAAGAAATAAGAATTGGTCGGACAACAAATGACCACTAAAACACCCCAAACATAACTAATAAATAAACAACAACTAAACACTGATTTGATTAATTCAATTTGTATTCTGCACTGGAAAAAATCTTTGTTGCAATACAATTTACTAATTTAAATTTCTGTAAGTAGTGATTTCCAGCTGTGTGCAGATTTATTTGTCCCAGGAAAGACCTACCAGTTGCTGGGTGTTAATAACACTAAATGGTTAAGCCTCTATGAATAAACTACATGTTAATTGACTGTTCACCAAATTACCACATTGATCTTTTTCTCTGCAGGACGAGATGCGCAGCTGTGGCATGGGCAGCTTCGAGCAGTACACTGGCGACGACTGCTGGGTGAACCTGAGCTACACCATCGTGGCCTTCACAAAGCAGATGATGAGCTTCCTGGAGGAAGGCCTGAAGCTCTACTTCCCTGAGCTGCACATGGTGCTGCTGGAGAGCCTGAGGGAGATCATCCTGGTGGCCGTGCAGCACGTGGACTACAGCCTCCGCTGCGAGCAGGACCCCGAGAAGAAGGCCTTCATCATGCAGAACGCCACCTTCCTCCACGACACCGCGCTGCCGGTGGTGGAGCGGAGGTTTGAGGAGAGCGCGGGCAAGCCGGCCAAACAGCTGCAGGACCTGAGGAAGAGCACCAGGCCAGTTCGAATCAATCCAGAGAGCACCACATCTGTGGTGTGAGGATGATGGGAACTTCTGTGGCTCATTTGGGAAAAAAAGGTGCGAGACTGCAACAAAGGGTGGTGGACAAAAACACTCCAATGTTTTGGAAATTCCGACTCCCACTTTAGAAATAGCCAATAGATATGGGTGGTTTTGAGATTTCGGGACAGGAAATGACAGGATGCACCGTGGAGAACAGCAGAATACGTTACCTTTAGGATAGCTATGTGTGAACAAGCTACTTACCACCTGAATTTGTACAGACTCTCAAAAAAAATAATGATCTGATGTTACTAATTGCTTTCACAGATCTCTGTTGTTGCATCCAATATTCGTTTGTTCCATTTGTCAGTGGAAAAATCCCTCATTCACAGTCTTAATTAGGCACGTTGAACTGCGCTTTCCTGTCGGGGTCTAGTGACAACCAGGCAGCGCACTTTTCCTCGAAATGTGTGGAATTGTGCAATTGGTTCTCAAGGGACACCTTTTAAGACAAACTGCTGATCCATTTGTGTTAATTTTCTGATCAAACGGGCAATGCCGTGTGCAGCTTTGTGCACCCTGTTTTCTCTGACACGTCTGTACGCAATTACAGGTGTTTGGCAAAAATAAGATCTTAACTGAAAAGCTGATTTTTATTCTGTTTGGAAGCAATATGTCGAGACGTGTGATTCAAACTCACCCAGCTTTGATTTTGATGCTACTGGATCTTTTTTAGACACTAAATAGTATTCTAGCGTACTAGGGCTGATTTTAAAAGGGATGGCTGAAAAGCAAATGCACTGGAAATGTTCACCTTTGTTACAAAGTTGAAATGTAATAAAGATCAACGTGCACAAGCACAATCTTTGCTTTTTCCTGTGTGTATCTTTCAGAAAGCTCCCAGCTGTCTGGTGAGTAGGTTTGTGTTCTTGTCATGTCCCCCTTTGGAAACCGAACACATTTCAACCCCTCTTCAATCAGCCCGCAACCACGTTGGATTAAAGCTAATACTAAGCACATGAGCCAATTAGACATTTTTTAGATATGATTTTATAATTAACATGAACAGTTTTTCATTGCTACTCTTGTTTCTGTTACAATGCAAGTTAAACTTTGCCCAGCCTTGAGCCCAAATACACAAGACTGTCCTGCTGTGTTGACAGTGTTTTGGCCTTTTTCACTTTAAGCGTTTTGACCCGTCATGGCAGGAAAAGCGCAGGTGCAACTACTAACTCTGATCATGGCCATAATGTCTACCGTAAAAAAGGTCTTTTCAACTTATTTTTTTAACCCCATCATTTTATTTCAAACAAATCAGCATAAGCGATCATGATATCTCCAGTAGATCTGTGTTGTGGTGGATTAAAAATCAAGGGTGCAGAGGATTTGATAAATGTAATCCAATCGTCCGAGGTGCGTTTATTTCCCAATTTGACACTTAGTGGAAGTCAGAAAAGATGGTTTTATATTGGTTTGATTTTCTTAAAAAAAGCAAGTCAAAAATCATCTTCAACCCTCTTGTAGATACAGAACAGGCCTGTACACATGGTAAAAAAAAGATTGCAAATAAAAACAATAAAATAATAAAAGCACTGTAGTTCAATTTATTGATGCTGGTTTCATGGCAGTGTTGCCCTCTTGTGGCAGCTTAGACTGTAAAATACAGACTATGGTGGTTGAGAATGTTCAGCTGTTAAGGAAGCCTTTCTACTCATAAATCAAGTGATGATATAAATGATATTACCAGTACACATAATGGTACCCGAGCATTACATTTATGTGGTTGGTTTTGTAATTGCTTTTTATCAGTTGCAGTGTTTTACTTCCTGAAAAACATCAAGGAAACCACAAAAGTTTCCTTGGAAACCATCCTATAAAATAGTTATGATTATTTCTCTTTCTAAAAGTGCATATAAAAGAAAACTAATTGCTTTTAATTTGGTATAAAATAGCAAGAGAACATTAAATTCAACATTTAATCGCTTCACCTGTCGACCGTGCACTTGTTCCTGCAGAGAATATAATTTGGATTGTGTCACTGCAACACGAGAACAGTTGCCTCGCTCTGTGTGTAAAACACCTCCCAGCAGTGGCAAAGCCTAACGTGCCTCGATGGCAGACGCAGATATTTTTAGACTCCATTCAATGATTCAACGCACGATTGTTCTCTCTGCTTCACAGCTCATCTCATTACAACCGCTGATGTGATCGAGGGCTCGAGGAAAGCCTCGGGTGAAGTCATCAGTTTATCCGCAGAGAAGAAGCATCGCGCTGCCCGGGATTATTCATCCAGTCAACACTCTGAAGGAAAAGCACAGTAAATATTTCTCTTGATGAATAGATGCAAGTTTTGCAAAGGATGAGACTGTAGTGAAGGTGCTGTACTTGAATATTTAATCTCAGTATCTTCAGTCCTCTTTATCCACAGAATAAAAACATGTTTCAGTTTTTACACAGTTGTTTCCAGACTCACTTTGCCTCAGGTTCTACAAGTTTGATATAACCTGTCAGCACTGATGGAAAGTAACTAAGTACATTCACTCAAATACTGTACTGAAGTATATTTTTGAGGTGCTTGAGTATTTCCATTTTATGCTACTTTCACTACAATTCAGAGGAGATTATTTTACGTTTTACTACACTACATTTATTTGACCAGTAACTTTGCAGATTCAGAACACAACATAAATGTTAATAAAATAACATAACTTTATTTAAATTCATGGTCATTTATTAAAACATGTGAATAAATGATAAGTTATAAGCCTACAACTAAGTTTACTTCTCATTTATATATCATATACAATGTCATTTTAAGGGTATTGTGCTATTGTGCATTTTAATTTTCTCCAGGAGCATCTCACAAAGATTGCTACACTTTCAAAAAGCCATTCAGACCTTTCTGCATTACTGTCAGAGTGATGATTTAACTCAAGCTTTTGTCTGTAGCTATCACACTGAGCTGTCTTACTGTGATCTGCAGCTGTCTTACTGTGATCTGAACGTAATTGGAGGAAGTCAATGTGTAGGTTTGCATATGTCCTTGCATTAAAGTGGGTGTGTATTCATTTTGCCACAGAGCAGGTAATGGGATGCTAACAGGGCTAATAGATGGAAAAGCTGTCCCAATGGGTGGGATTAATGCTGCACCCTGAGGGGCTTCAGTCACGGCTGCTGTCCGGTGAATTAAACGCTGAGCTAACGCAGAGGGCTAATGCCACACAACACAAAGGCAGCAGGATCCTGCATGGAGCTTCTGTCCACTGGTGGGATCGAGGATCTTAACATCTCAAGTCTCAGACTTGTAACTTTGTTTGCTCCCGTCTGTGTCTGGCATGTGCTAGTTTTGCCTCCACCACGATCATCCGTCTCAGGCTGACAGGCAGAACAAACGCAGAGCATCAGGCGGCCACGATTAATGATCACCATTATCATCATCATGACCACCATTACTGACATGACATGATGATCGATGACAATCGTGGCCTTTCTCTTCCCAGTACAACCTTACGGATGGCTGAGAATAAAACACTTTTCTCAGAGATATTAATTAAAATTGTTTTTTATTTTTATTGTAGATTTTTTTTAGAACAGCGTGTATTTGTGTTTTTTTTTTTGTTTCTTTTCTTGTTTTGTTCCCGTTTCCTGTTTCGTGTCCTGCGTACTTCCGGTTTTCTGGGTTACAGCTTCGTTTCTCCTGTGTCTGAGTCAGTGTCCTGTCTGACCTTTGCCCCCGTGTGTCCCCGAATGTTGATTGGTTTCACCTGCTCCGACATGTTTCAGTTTGAGAGCTTATAGGCCGACAAAATACTAAATAAACCCTCAGCATTTCCCCCCCCACTGAATTCTATTCCCGGCAGTGTCGACACGATTTTAAAAACAGCATGTTGGAAAATTAACGTTCACAGCAAGTATATTTATATTTTTACATTGCATTCGTCCATACAGGCCGTGGCCGCGTCTACAGGCCCCGACCACCAGGGGGACCTGTGGCGTCTCAGAGCCTTTAATTAACCCGATCAATCAACTCAAAATCCGGCCCCCGCAAGCCCCGCCCCTCTTTGCGCATGCGCAGAGCCGCGCAGGGAGCTGTCCCCGTCAGTCGGTGCTGGACTGTTACCGCTGGAGCTGCTTCTTCCTCCCCCCCCTCCCCCCCAAAAAACCCCCCCAAATCCCCGGTCCACCGAAACCGACGGCAGCGATGGAGGAAGAGTTAAAATGCCCCGTTTGCGGCTCTCTCTTCAAGGACCCCATCCTGCTGCCGTGCTCCCACAATGTCTGCCTGGCGTGCGCCCGGAACATCACCGTGCAGACCCCGGAGGGAGAGACCCCGGCGCAGAGCCGAGCCTCGGGCAGCTCGGACTACGACTACCTGGACATGGACAAGATGAGCCTGTACAGCGAGACCGACAGCGGGTACGGCTCCTACACGCCGTGCCAGCTCAAGTCTCCGAACGGGGTGCGGGTGTTTCCACCGGCCAACCCCAGCCGACACTGCTCCCTCACCTGCCCGCTGTGCCACCGGAGCGTCTCCCTGGACGAGCGGGGGCTCCGGGGCTTCCCTCGGAACCGGCTGCTGGAGGCCATCGTGACGCGGTACCAGCAGAACCGCGCCGCCTCCGCCGCCTCTTCCGCCGCCGCCTCCGCCGCCTCTTCCGCCGCGGTGAAGTGCCAGCTGTGCGACCGCAACCCGGTGGACGCGGCGGTGATGTGCGAGCAGTGCGACGTCTTCTACTGCAACGCCTGCCAGCAGCGGTGCCACCCGTCCCGCGGTCCGCTCGCCAAGCACCGCCTGGTGCCGCCGCGGGGCCAAGCGGCGGCGGGAGGCGCGGCGGCGGGCGGCGGCGGCGGCGGCGGGCAGCAGCCGCCCGCCACCGCGCGGAAACCGGCGACCTGCGTCGACCACGAGGCGGAGAACTTCCACATGTACTGCCACAGCTGCAAGACCCCGGCGTGCACGAAGTGTCTGGAGGAGGGCAAACACGCCAAGCACGACGTCAAACCGCTGGCCGTGATGTGGAAGCAACACAAGGTGAGCGAGCACACGCACACACACACGCACACACACACACACACACACACACACACACACAGGCCTGAATGCCTTTTAGAGCCATAAATATATTGATAATATCAACAATGAGCCAACTACTGAATCCTAATGAGCCACATACACTGTTACATACAGTCTCTCTCACTCACTCTCTCTCTCATCCCCCCCC
>JAVQJF010114255.1:0-10555 GCA_036023855.1 Gadopsis marmoratus
ATGTTGGGTCTATACATATACAGTTGGTTTATACTTGTTCTATATTAACAAGTGCTATGAGATAACTCTGTTATGATATAGCGCTATATAAATAAAATTGAACTGAATTGAATTGAATTGAAACCAGACCAAAAGTCTACAGCCACGCTAGCAACTCTGTGAGGCTGCTGCTTTGAGCTAAATGCTAGTATGGTTCCATGCATTCAATGACAATGCTAACATGCGGATGTTTAGCAGGTATAATGTTTACAATGTTCACCATTTTAGTTTAGCGTGTTAGCTATCAGGTATTTGGTCATAAACCAAAGAATTGGACAAAGTAAGAGTTTGACCTGATGATGGATTCATCAACGCAAGATAAAGAATGAATAAATCCACAAAGTTATTGCACTTGAACAACAATTTGAATAAAATCTCATGCCACTCAACCCAATAGTTGACATATTTCAGTCTGGAGCAAAGCGGTGGGCCGACCAACATGTTGTTAGCAGCTCAAAATCTGTGATGGGATTAATAACTGACAGAATAGAATAGTGTGACCTCAAAAGGTAGCACGACAACCTTGAATCAAAACATCACAAATTACCTCCACACCACCATAATCATACATGACCAGCGATTATATCATTCTAAACAACGTAACACGCAAAACAGTTTAAAACAACTTTTTTAAGCCCTCAAAGAGCAACCTATGGGAGCGAACTCTGCATCCCACACAGTGCAACACCAGCGCACAGCTGTCAGGCCTCAGCTGCAGACCGACAGGTTGTGGTCTTTAATTTATGGAGTTGATTTGACAGAAGTTTCACCCTGAAAGGAAAGAGGGAAAGACGGAGTGGGTGAAGGAACGAGGTTTGTGGTTCTTTGTTTTTATCAGCGCGCTGCACAGGCAGGAAACACACACATACACACATGTGCCACACTCTCACACGCACACACGCGCATTTGCATGCACACTGACACTCCTTCCTCCCCCACACACAAAGGCAGACACACACGATATGGTAATTTACTGTGACAAGGTGTTTTCCTTCACTGATGGGAGGACAATAAACTGTTTTAGTGAGTAAGTATCAAACAATATAATGATACAGATCGCATCAAATCAGCTGAGCGCTCCTGTGATCTAACAATGTAGCCTTTGGCCTTGCTTTAATCTGTGCATCTCCATCTCGTTCAGGCCACAACACTTAACAGGGCTGAAAGGGGAACTTCAGGAACAAGTCAGTTGATATTTAAAACTGCACGCCTGAGATAAATGAACTTCTCAAAAAGCCTGTTTATTTGAACAGGGGCGTTAGCTTTGAGGGGAAAAAAACAGAGCACAGGCTGAGTTTAACAGTGATCACCAGCTTATTAACCATTAACCTTTACAATCTCATTTATCTAAAGCTGTGTTTATGCCGTTCTCGTCAATTAGAAGTTCAAATAGTCACAACTTTTATTTTAAATTGGCTTCAGCTCCCCAGTGAGCCCTTATACACCTGTGGAGTGCAGAGGACTGAGCTTGTTTTCAGTCACATCTTTTAATGACACTCTTTTGAAAATAATTTAATAAAGGGGTTAAATCATTTAAGGCGCAAAAAAGTCAAATTAACAAATGACGACCGATGCATAAATTTTTACAGCAACGTTTAAGGACAGTGCAATCAACTTATCTTAAAAGCAATCAATTGTAAAAAAAAAAAAAAGTAACAAATGTCTCTGTGTCTGTGTAGAAAAATAAGTGTTAAAAGAACTATAAAAAGCAAGAAGAGGAAGAAAAGTCTGTTGCTTTTAGTTGTTTGATCTGAGAGGATTTGTGTTGCTTTATGAGGAATGCAAATGCTTTGTAATTTAGCTTTTCTTCGAAAGCACTTTTGCATTATATGTTACATTTCTATTATATCTCTATATTAATACAGACAAACTCTAGGTACCATTATTTAATGATATCATATATTTGTCTGGTGTACACTGTCACTTTACCTTGTACTTATGTCTCCAAATGCTCTTCTATTCTCTTCATCTTTTAGTTTTATATACAACTTTTATTCCTTTTTACTGCAACAATTTCCTATATTTTATTTTATCTTAATATTTTTCTGGGCTTTTGTTAGTTTATCACTTTCTGTTTAACTTAATGGTGTAATTACAGAATAAAGCATCTATACATTTACTTTTTATTTATACATTATTACATATACTAACATATGATTAATGTCTTTTGATTTATTGTAAGTTAGTGATTATTTATTGTGTGTGGTTCTTATAAGAGCCCAGCCACAAGCTCATACCATGAGGGCCTTTCATGCAAAAATGCATTGACTTTACTTTATTGCCTGAAAACAAAGGACCACAGAGGAAAATGTGCTGCATTTTTATAGGCTCAAATTTCAATTTACAGAAAAGTGTATTACTGATCAGCACCGGCCATAGATGTGTATGTTAGACACATATCTCACCGGGTATGCAAATTCCCAGGTTAGGCAGAGAATTGGTGGTATTCCTGGGTTGCAATAAAAGAGCTTTTTGTTGTACGTAGATTGTGATCTCCCCTATGAGAGAGTGTGATGCTCAGATATCAGATCTGTGCTTCCAAAAAAGAAGAAGTGTAGGGCTGCAGTACATCATGACGTTAACACAATTGACCGGCCTCTCTACCTATTCGTGTGGCTAGACAGGTAGAGAGGAGGTCTGCAACATATATATACCTGTCCAAATAGTGTACACCTGCACTAGTGTAGCAGAGTTCACCTATTAGGACAGAAATGGCCTCAACTGAAGGCAACACTCAGACATACAAGATGGTGAGTTGTAAGGATGCTAAACTTTGATTATATTTTCATTACAGTTATTTGGAAGAATTAGACTTAATTTATATACATATTTAAAGGAAAAAGTAACAGGTAAGATGCATTTTGTTATAGATTTTTCGCCATGTATGTATCTCTTCTAGACCTCCTTGGACAGCGACATCAACCAACACTTCCAGGATGCAATTGATGTGATTCAACAACATTCAAATAATTCATATTATGATTCAGGTACAGTAAACACCTTAGTGTAATTTCCTGCAGAAACAAATGACTATAAATATAAACCTTACAGCTATATTTATTTATTTTTCAATGCATGGCCTTATGCTTAAAAATCTACTATTTCTCTCTTTTTTATCAAGTAAAGAAAGCAGTTTTGATTGATTGTGTTATTTAAATTAATGTATTAACTGACGTGTTCATGTTATCATCACATTATCACCTGTTTTTTTTTTCTTTTCAGACTACACATATTATGAGACTCTGGGTACCCAGCAGCCATCGCTGCAGTGTCAGATCTCCTGCTGCCTCGTCACACACCCGTCTGATGTCCCAGCTCCTGTATATGACTGGAATGATGTGACTGTAAGTACTGCAAAGAAAAATGTATATTTGTGTGTCTGAAAAATAGAGGAAAAGATATAGATTTTTTTTTTTTTTACTTTAAATGTTACTTTTTCAGCAGCAGTCTTGGCCTCAGGTCATCCCTGATGCCTCCTTGGGTCACTCTGCGCAGAATGAATCGCCTCATTTCTACCCAATCTTACCACCACAGAGGATCAACAAAGGTAAGATTTTCAGTATACTCTACATTAGCAAGCCTTTGGGACTTTCATCGCTAAAACCAATTCACTCTTCTCAGGTCGTAAGAAGCTCAGACTTTATGAATACCTCCACGAGGCTCTGAACGACCCCAACATGGGCGATTCCATCCAGTGGACAGACAGCGGCAACGGCACCTTTCACTTCATTTCCAAAAACAAGGAGAAGCTGGCCGAGTGCTGGGGCCAACGCAAGGGCAACCGCAAGACCATGACCTATCAGAAGATGGCAAGAGCTCTGAGAAACTACAGCCGCACCGGTGAGATCATTAAAGTGCGCCGCAAACTTACTTATCAGTTCAACCCAGACATCCTGCACAGGCTCGGCACTGCACAGGTGTCCCTGCACCTGCCCTGCCACCCTGCACAGGAGGAGGTCCACACCCGGCAGCCAAACCCACCTGAACAGAACTATTGTGGCTCTGCAGCAGCAGACTGGCACAGCTGGTATGGACACTACCAGCTGCAGGAAGACTATGACCTGGCCTCCAGCTTCACGTCACACAACGTAACCAAACTCTGAGCTGGAGGACGGTTCGAACGCAGAGGGGGGAAAATCCCTTAAAAATTTGACAAGATTTTCAAAGACTCCATTTTTCTACTCTCAAACTCTCTGGGTCCACATTCAGTCCCTGCACGTTATCACATGTTATAGTGGGACTGTTAACATCTCAAACAGTAACACTCTTCAGTTTAAACGTCCGTTTTTTTTAGAATTTGTCTGCAATATAGGGGTGTATTACTGTGAATTAATTTCTCACAAATATGAGTGAGAAAAATTCTATAAGTGAATCAAGAAATGTGTTTCTTGTAGAAAACCCCTAACAGTGTTTGTGGATTTATACATTGCTGGTCAAATGTGTTTGAATACACATTTTTATTTTCTGGATATAGAATCACTGTAAATTAATTGTAAATACTTTTAAACTACACAATATGAATGAGAAAATTATGTTATTTGATCAAGATGAGTGATTTCTTAGAAAACCTCTATATATAATTTATAATGACCTGATCTAAATTGTAAATCATTAATTAACAAAATACAGTTATATTTGATATACAGCAGATGCTATAGGCCTACATGAATACAAAGATTTAGGTAACTGGTACAATCTGAAGAATTAAATATTATTTTATAAACTTATAAGCTAAAATTCAGTATCTTAAGGTTTTGTGGCTTTCACTATGAAATGGCGTCTAGAAACACGAAAAAAACAAAACTGATTAAAATAAGTTTTAAAGAGCCAGCATCAATCAGTCAAACACATCCGTTTTTTGCTACAGGTGTCGATTTTGAACAGTTTTCAGTTAAATCAAATTCAAATCAGACACATTTCATAGTTAATGTGTACCTATCTCTAACTATATTGTCTACATTATGTAAGAATTACCCCAAATGTTAAAATGTAGGATTTACAAACTTTTGTCAGTTGCGACGTAGACACACTGTTTTGACTCTATGGTGTTTATAAGACAGTTTTACAACAATAATAACTATTTATATTTAACGGTTGTCTCCTGTTGTTACAGCAAGCAGCTAGTAATAAGCATTTTGTGTAATGACATGTAAACTTTGATAGTTTTCTTGCTAAAAGTATTATTCTGCATGAATAAATGTTTGTTAATAATATTATGTTTTGTTTTTTGTATCCAACTTTTCACCTTTTCAATCATTTGAATATAACAAATAAATCAGCCTGTGTACATGCACTTGTGCTTGTTTTTACTGACTTGATAACGATAAACTGCAGCCATGCTCTCGTCCTCTGTGCAACAAAAAATAAATAAATCATAAAAAAATATAAAGACAGTGTTGAAACATTTGGCACCGTCTCCATTGTAGTGAAATATTACAACAAGCACACACAAAATCTGAAATTAAGACACATCCTGTGAGGAAAAATATGGCTACAAGTATGTTTTTCCTGAAAAGAGAGCTGTTTGTAGATGCTGCCTCCAGGCCAGGTCTTATCTGCTTCAGCGGGGAGGATGTGGTCAGTGCTAGGAGGCTTTGTTGATGGGTTGACTGGTGCTAGTGTTGGGGCTTTGTGGGATGGTGGTCATTGTTCCTGTGAGACTGGGGTAGAAAACGTCTGCTGTTATGCAGAAAGCTCACTCCTGTGGGGGGTATAATAAGAGTGCGGGTACTTGAGTGTCTCAAAGTCAGTTTTGTGTAAGTCTCCCAAACTGCAAGGACGGTACTGCATTAGAATCAGGCTCATCAGTGATGGTAAAGAGCAGACTCGTTAGACTATCCTGTAAAATATCTTCAAGGTAAAACATTGGACATTTTGCAGTATTCAAGGCTGATTTCTAATTATTTATCTTCACCAGAATTCTTTCCAGGAGACTCAGTCCGATTTGGAGGTGATCTTAGAGTTCCTAGAGGAGTACCACAAACAAACTGGAGAAAATGGTAAGAGGAAAGCCTGGGAAATTAAACAAAAATACTTAAAGATGAATTTAATTGCAGTCTTTGAGCTTTATTTATTAATTTTTTTGCTTCTTACAGTGGACAAGCTGTACTGGACTGCAGACGAAGAGTCATGTGAGCAGCGCTGGATGTGCTACGAGACGCCTGTAAGTTTTAGTCCTTTTTTTTTTTTTTACACACAGCACACCTGTAAAACACATGTAACAAAATGTGCAGGTAGCCTTTAAAGCTGTTCAGAATTGTGCAATCTGTTGATGTTGTCATTTCTCCATCATTTCCTTCATCAAAAGAGCATGAAACCTGCACTTCAACCTTTGCCGGCACACGATGCCCCACCAGCTCTCAGCCAAGGAACAACAGCAACATTTTCTGAGTCGCTGCCAAACTTTGTATCAACAAGACAACCAACCAAACACACTTCCACAGCAGCAGGGGGTGGTGAGTTCTCCTTTTTTTGGTCACTAGATACTGTTATTGCCTGGGTTGCTAGTTGCCTCCGGGAAACAATACCAACAGAGCAAATAAGAGACCTTCCCTTTACTGTAAAAAACAAAGGAGCTGCACATGGCTCAACTCAATAGCTGGTTTTACATATCTATCAGATAACCGCAGTGTTTACAGTTTTACCCTCTCCACTGGATGGCATCCCATTAGTGAATTTTATGGGAATTGTTGTATTTAAGTAAATGATTTACTGTAGCCAGCGGTAACTGTTTTAGTGTGGTGCAGCTACCGTTATTTTCCCTAAATCCTCATTTAAATCCCTGTCAAGTCTACATTGTGCCACTTTCTGTTTGCTCAATGGTTGCAGGTAGAAAGGTGCGACTCTTTCACTTTCTGTTTGAAATGCTGGAGGATCCAAACATGGCCCACTGTGTGTCCTGGGTGCCAGCAGCCACTGGCGTATTCCGCTTTTCCTCCACGAATAAGGACCAGGTGGCGGCACTCTGGGGACAGAGGAAGGGCAACAAGAGGCCCATGACTTACCAGAAGATGTCCCGCGCTCTCAGGAACTACGCCCGGTCCGGAGAGATCTTCAAGGTGAAGAAGAAGCTCACCTACCAGTTCAGCCGAGACACCCTGATATTACTGCAGAAGTGCCATCGAGGAGCTTTGTAATGTAGCCTAGATTATGTGTAGCTCGTATCATCTGACATAAAACTCTAAATGTCCTCTTTTTTTCCATTGTTTTTAAGCTTTAACTTTATTTTCCAACCTGTTACCCACGATTAGTCTGACAAATCAGATTCACAAATGAGTTGACAGATGAGTACAGGCGTTGAGTTTGTGGTGTAAATAATAAAAAAAGTGTTTTACTCTTACAGTTCTGTCATCATTCATTGTATTCTTGTTTTATCCTATCATTTATTAAACAGGAACAATGTACAGCACACACAGCTCTGGAAGAAATTAAGAGACCACTGCAAAATTATCAGTTCTTTGGTTTTACTATTTATAGGTATGTGTTTGAGTAAAATGAACTTTGGAACATTTGGAACATTTGCAGTGGTCTCTCAATTTTTTCCAGTGCTGTATATTGCACCAGAAATAGCCAACAACTTATTTCGAAGTCAGTTGTGGTGAATTCAAATATTGGACTTTGAAAACAGACACAATAAAACATCAATGTTACAGTTAGAATAAAAAGTCTAGTTCCCAACTAGGGAGTATACCATCAGTACTCTAAATATTATTAAAAACCAACAATTCATCAGTAATCTTTCAACCAGACATGTAGTATTAATGCTGCCCAACAGTGAATCTTAGCTTAGTGACTTAGTGTCATTCAGCCATATAAAAATGTATTAAATCTGTTTGTGCTCTTTGTGTTTATGGTTTAAAAAAATCCCTCAATAAACCTGGTATAGTGTCACCTGATGTCAAAGGACGTCAAGATTTTAGCTTTTAAATTAACAATAAACAATTCACTTCTAAAGGACATTAAAATATGAAAAATGGGGCCGGGAGTCCATCATTTCAAAACACGAAAGGGTTTTTGTTACCAAAATATTCTACTTGAGACCAGTGAGGATACATCCTGGTTAAATTTTAACTTCCTCTTTACACAGTCTCTAATCCAGTTAAAATCTGACGATTCTGGTAGAAGCAGCCACAGCAATGAAAGTGGAACAATGACTAAAGAGTAAAAGAGTTTCATCTGTATTTTGTGTACTGTAGGAATCAGGTCAGTTTTCTTCTAATAATTTCCTAATAATTCCATGAAGGTTTCCTGGAGGACCAAGTAGTTTCTCACTAATTACTGGGAAAATAGAGACAAAATTTTGAGATAGTTGTTTTAGTTAGTTCAGTTGGTTGCGTTGAGTTCATGATTGATTTCCAAAGGAATCTCCTTCAAAGAAAAGCTCAATTTAAACCCAGGCAAATATGTACTCATTATTTATTTATTACAGAAAGTGACTTTACTTGAAAGTTTGGAAAATGCTTACTTCTAACCATTATGTTTTCAAGGTTAGGAAAATGCTTGAAGTTGAATATGTTGTCTATATATATGGTGTCTCATCTACACATACTCGAAGAATATTTCTAATGATAGAATATTTTAAATGAATCAATCCCATGTTGTCTTCTGGCATTTATAGTAACAATTAAGATGTGATCATAAAGTCATAGAGAAGAGTCTGGAAATATTGAAAAGTGTTGAATTTTACTCTTAAAAAGCTGTATGAACCCTCTTATTATTGGAAACTTTGTTCCTTCATCAATGGTCCCCATTGCTCTTTTTTTCATTCAGTAGATTTCCTGAGCGTTACTGACAATTTCTACTTTAATAACAACTGTAGGAATGTTATCTTTCCCCTGAGAGTAAAGAACCAAGCAGCAGCTTAATGTGCCTCTTGACCTGTTGACAAGCGTGTATGTGCATGTGTTTTCCTTTACGTAATAGTTTCTGATGGCTGTTAGGAACCAGAGGGTGTCAGTGTAGTCCATCTCAAAGTCTCCAGCTGCTTCTTCTTCCTATCCTGTGTAGTGTGACCTCATGGCTAAATCGCCTCAGTGATGTGAACTCTCAGCCATCCAGGGAAGTACCAAATGGTTTTGTGCTCTTTGTAGCGGACCCACATGATACTTCCCTAAGCCTAGTATTTACTGCTGGAGCCCGCTCCAGGTTATAAATGGGCTAACTCATCCGTGAGTGTCTGTTACCAAGAAAGGCCACATGCTTTGAGCAATGAATTACCAAAACAGTAATTTAAGGAAAGAGTATGTTCTTAATTAAAAGCTTCCACATCACATGATATGCGTCACGTTGCAGTATAGATCCTATTTTTTTGTGATAATGACTAATTTCGAGGATCTTCCCATGTGCAATGACGTTAAGTTTCTAACAGGTGACAGTATCCACGGCACAAAAATAGAGCTGTGCCTTGCCTTTACTGTCCTGTTAGGTTGTCTGAGGAATTAATTGTGCATGTTTTAAGTGCACTCTCAAGAATCATTAACATAACAAGTGGTTATGATGTTACATTCTCTGCAGGAGTTTGGTACAAAGCTTCAATATATAAGCACCATGGCTTGTTGTTGGTCCAAGATCCAGTAGCTTTGAACCTCGTTGCTTAGTCTTCGCGACATTATCGGGGGCCGCACCACGTTTATCACTTGTGCTCGATGTACTATAAAGATGAAAGCAGCTACATCTGTGACATAATTCACAGTGAAACCCTCTTTTCATGCCATATACACGTCAAATGTCAAGGTTTATGACCACTTTCTAAGTATAGGCCATATAACCATCACCCAGGCATCTCCCCAGTGTTTATTTGCCAGGTTGGAAAGCTGGCTGTTCTTGGACAGCATTCCCCCTGGATTAAACTGATATCTGGCATTAAGTTGCATGTCATTTCAAACTTTTCTTTCATAATAAATCCACAGATTCCTTGACATTATGTCAGACATTCCCCACGTTATATATCATCAGGGATTGTCAGAGAGTATTACATGAGCCTCAGACCTGTGACAATGATGACACTTCTCCCTTTTTTATCCCACCTCCTCATTTCTCCTGTCTCCTTCTACCGTCACGTACTTCAGCTGTGCCTTAAGGATGCACACCTCTGATGCACAGCTGACAGCCCCTCACCCTGATAGTAGGTGCAAAATCTGGAACTAATGATGACAAATATAGTCTTAAATGAACAATCTGACATTTTGTGTATTGCATTTAGTTGCTTTCTTGCAGAGAGTTAGTTAGATGAGAAGATTGAAACGATTGTCCCGTCTGTACGATAAATATGAAGCTACATCCAGCTGGTTATCTTAACTTAGCATAAAGACTGGAAACAGGGGCAAACTGCGAGCCTCGCTTTATCTACCTACCAGCATATCTAAAGTTCACTAGTTTGTTTGATGCATAGAACAACCAAAATGCTAAATGTATACTTAGTGATTTTATGGGGATGTGTGCCAGACTATTTCTTGGCCAGATGCAGTGGTGACATTTTTACACTTCATTCATTTATTCATTCATTATCCATACTGCT
>JAVQJF010114256.1:0-36043 GCA_036023855.1 Gadopsis marmoratus
AGAGAGAGAGAGAGAGAGATGGAGGCCGAGAGTGTGTGTGTGGAGGCCCCAGCTGTTGCAGTCAATACCAATGAGATTATACCTCAGAGGGAACCTGAGACCCTCCCTGTCGGTATCTCTGTCCATGTAATATTAATCTGCTCTAATCCTTTTAGAGATAATCCAAACCTCATCCCCTCTTTTACTCTCTCTGTTTCTCTTGCTGTCTACCTTTTCTCGCCGTCTCTCTGCTGTTTTTATCATTCCCGTCCTTTCCAGATGTTGGAGATCTTTGAGGTATTTGTGAGGGAGAATAACTACTCGTACCTGAAAATGGACGGCACTACCACAATAGCTTCCCGACAGCCCCTCATCGCTCGCTACAACGAGGTAAGGATTAGTCTTCCCTAATGGCTCTGAGTGTTTCCCCATGAAAATCCTGTCCTGAGGGATAAATGCTTCAGTGGAACCCTGCACACCCTGAGGTGGAAACACTAATTGATGACAATCTGTTGTGCAAACTGGATGTACCTTATTGTATCTGTTCTGAAATACAGATATGTCGAAATGTCACTGAGCATTATAACGATGTATGTGTATCTTCAGAAAAGAGGATTTAAACCTTCTGATACTGTTCAAATGAATGCCATGCACGCATTTAATGTGTTAATATCTATCTGATACAAATGGCACTTTGAAATTGCTTTTTTCCTTCTCTGTAGAGAGACCAAATAACCAAAAGCCCAGTTTAGATTAAGCTATTTTATTCTATTTAATTAGGAGTTAATATTAAATTAAATTATTTAACAATTTTCTAATTCAATTTATTTATATATCATACCCAAAAGTGATGATCCAGG
Source organism: Gadopsis marmoratus (assembly GCA_036023855.1). NCBI lineage: Eukaryota > Metazoa > Chordata > Actinopteri > Centrarchiformes > Percichthyidae > Gadopsis > Gadopsis marmoratus. The sequence goes on from JAVQJF010114256.1 coordinate 840, forward strand.
GGGAGTATAAAACTGGACATGATGATCATTAATCACTGACATTTTTCCCCTGGCTTTTTCTTTCTTACAGGACAAATCCATTTTTATCTTCTTGTTGACCACTAAAGTCGGAGGTCTGGGAGTCAATCTGACTGGAGCCAACAGAGTCATCATCTATGACCCAGACTGGAACCCCAGTACCGACACACAGGTTAGACAGACACACACGCACACACTCTCTCTCAAATAGTTCAAATAAAACATTTCCTAGGTGAATAATTTCTCGTGGATTTTTATTATTCAGCTTATGTACTATGTAAACTTAAATTTACCTACATTTCCTGTTGGACACCATGCTTCTCCTGCTTCTCACAATTGTTTCCTTGTTTACTTTTATGGCAAAAAAACCCAACAAAAAATGTCTTTTTACTTAAGATAATTTGAATGTGTTGTTAATAGGCACGGGAGCGAGCATGGAGGATCGGTCAGAAGCAGCAAGTGACGATCTACAGATTGCTGACTGCAGGGACCATCGAGGAGAAAATCTACCACAGGTCAGAGTGCAGTAATTCTTTTTATGTTTGGCTGTAAGCAATTCTGCACACATGATATTCAATCACAGAACTCAATTATAAAGAGGTTTAAAAAATCCTGCTCTGGCTTTTTATGCTTTCTCTCACCCAGTCTTGCATTTTAGTTGTCTTTGCATTGACTGCACGTGTTCATGAATATTGGTAATAACAAGACTAATTGCTCACATCACTGCTGTATTATACTTGCACTATCCCAGTTCTCAGTAATTGAAAAGCTTTCCTGCATTATTAAATGGCCAATCGAGGACTTCTAAACTGTTGCTCTGTTTGGTTTGGGTCTATAAAGTGCTTTCAGAAAGCAAGTTGGAAGAACTGCAGGGAGTCTATTTTGATACCTACAGTAGTGCGGTTAACTAATTTTCTCATCCATCATCCAAACTTCTCTGTTGTGACAGAGGATCATGGTTGCCTGCTGGGGTGAAGTAGCAAATTACACACTAGTATGTAATTTTATCTGTTGTGATTCAGGCAAATCTTCAAACAGTTTCTGACCAATCGTGTTTTGAAGGACCCCAAACAAAGACGGTTCTTCAAGTCTAACGACATCTATGAGCTCTTCACTCTGTCAGACCCAGGAGCTCAGGGAACAGAGACCAGTGCTATATTTGCAGGTCTGCAGATTTGTCTTTTTGTTTGTCCATTTTGTTCTCAACAGAGAAACATGTTCTTGTCCAATAATTAGGCTTTGCGAATGTCTTTAATAGAAATGTGTTGGAAGAATTCACCTAACATGTTTTTATTTTGATACTCATGCAGGAACAGGTTCTGATGTCAAGGCACCCAAGAAACCTGAGAGGCCAAAGCCATCACGCATGGTAAACCATGGCAGCCATTTAAATAAAGACTCCATGGGAAACCAGAATGAAATTGGTGCGGAGACCAGACACTCCTCAATTGACTTTCCTGCATTAAGAGATGGAAACACTTCTCCGTGCAGTAAAAACTCTCAGGGTAAAGCAAATGTCCCAACCAACAGTCAATGCACCAACCAAAATGGCGCGGATGTAGAGCCAAGTATTCCAAGAAATACGCAGCATATAGCACAAAATAACAGAGACCGGGATGCAGCCACGCCAGCAGTCAGAAACTCAAACTCATCCAGCTCTCACCAACACAGAGACAGAGACTCTGCCCTGACTAGCCCACAGAAACACAGAGAAAAGAGGAAGCACTGCCACTCAGCTGACTCGGACAAACACAAACACAAACATAAGAAACGCAAACACTCTCAGGATGCTCGGTTTGAAGGCCACCGCATCTCTCACTTGGTGAAGAAAAGGACCTTTAAGAAAGCAGAGAGTGAAGACAACGGTACAGAGGACCAGAAGAAATCAGACGATTATGTCTTGGCAAAGCTCTTCAAGAAATCTGGTAGGCTTTTTATTTACAAATCCCATCAGCCAAATCAGACATTATTTATTTAGTAACTCTCGGAAAATATTAAGCTTTTTTTTTTTTTGGTTACTCATCTTCAGGTATCCACAGTGTGATGCAGCATGACACCATCATGGAGTCCTCCAACCCTGACTATGTTCTTGTGGAGGCAGAAGCCAACAGGGTGGCCAAAGATGCCCTGAAGGCCCTTAAAGTATCTCGCCAGCAGTGCAGGCTGTCCTACAATAGACCCCCTCCTCCACCTGCAAGGTCACAGTCTCACACTCACACACTGGCGTTGTTTAGAGCTTCACCAATCTAATGTAAACCTAATAAATCTGAATTATTCCCTTTTTTTTTAATCAGGAAACGGTTTGGACAAAAGAAGAATTCTCTCCTAGTTGCACCCTCTGTTCAACTTGTCCCTAGTTCGAGCAAATGCAAGGTAACCGCAGCATTATTATGATATGATACACAATGTAGTTATGGCAGTTGTTTTGCATTTGTGATGCCTTGTTGTGTAAATCCATCTGTTTCTCTCTTTAGGATGCTGCTATTATAAAGAAGTCTGTGTCAAAGAAGCCTGGTTCAGGAGCTCATTTCAGTGGGGAGTGGCCAGAAAGTGACTCAAACTCCGCCCCACTCTCCTCCTCCTCCCTGCTGGCGAAGATGAGAGTCCGTAATCACCTCAGCCTGCCCTCCAGCCAAAGAGAAGCAGAGGAGGAAGGCTCTGGAGCTCAAGGACTGAGCTCCCCCCCAGCTCCGCCCACTGAGCATGACGAGCTGTTGGTGGATCTGCGCAACTTCGTAGCCTTCCAGGCGAATGTGGACGGGCAGGCCACCACCCAGGAAGTGCTAGAGTATTTCAAACCAAGACTGACGCAGAAACAGGCACCAGTCTTCAGAGAGCTGCTCAGGAGCATCTGTGACTTCCACAGGACCTCTGGTCAGGAGGGCATCTGGAGGCTGAAGGAGCATTTCCGCTGAGTGAAGCACAGATGAAAGACTGAACTGTGATGCATATTTGAGTACTTTTCGGCTATGAGTTTCTAGCCTTCAAGGCTGCTGTCATCTTGTTTTTTGTTATGTTTGTTTTGTCTGTCAACGTGAAATGTCTGACAAAAATACATGGGTCACAATGTTACAGTTTGCTATGTAAGGACCATAGTGTAGGAAAGCCATTTTACTGTACAATGGACTATCAATGTGAATCGGTTTGGCTTTTTTTAATTGTGGCTTGTAAAAGCATTATTGCAGTTGTTTCTGTTCATGGTTGTTTGCACCTGGTTGTACTTGAATTCACTTGTTTTATATTTGCCTGGAAGTTACAACTGTATTACTTTGGGTAATTATTTTCTCAGATATGTGTGTTTGATATGGTAGAGATTTTGAAACTTGTGTCAGATGTTTTAATGTGCTTCTATAAAACGTAATAGGGGAGCAGTGTCATTGTACAAATATGAACAAATCACCATAGGTTTTGGAATGAAGGATTTTTCTTATGAGAAAATATAGTGTGGATGGGTGGTGGCTACAAACTAACATTTAAATGACCTACCTCCAATTATTAGTGAAAAGGTGGCGAAAGCTGCCAGGTTTTATACAAAATAAGCTTGTGAAGCACTGTCTTTTGTCGTATGCAATAAACCTCTTCAACTGTTTTTTTCCCATTTGTTTATTTAAAAATCTAAATAGTATGATGGTAAAGAAAGAGCTACTGTATTGTATTATTCCGAAACAATGTAAAAAAATACTTTAAAGCAGATGAACAGCACCTTAACACAACTTACTGTTTGGACTTATTTTCCCAGGTTGTGGAAAATGTCCATCTTTACCACAAAACAGTAGTAGAAATACAAATTCTGATATAATTTAACGTATAAACATGTGATATAATTGAAAGATTTTACAGTTCAATTTGAGTGTGAAACTGTGGTGCTGACCAAGGTCCTGAAATGTATTCATGTAGAAATCTGCAAACCCCAGTTAAAGTTAACTTGTTAAAATTGTTTCTAACCAACGTAAATTAATTTAGTCAATTCAAGCAATCATCAGAGGATGGATAGGAAAGGCGCTGACAGGAAGCAGATGCATCAGGCCTGCACTCTTGTCAGAGTTGTCTAGACCAAATATTGGGATAAAGTTATCAGCCGTTATTTGATTTCAATTTTCTCCACGCACCTCACCGAGGTCATAATAACAACTTTATTTTCAGTGGTGCATAAATTAATTACGCGCATTTAATAACTAAAATATCATTATATTCCCCCTTTAATAACATAAACGCTGCACGCCAGGGAAACCCTTAATAGCGCGGGGCCCTGTAACTGGCCATTATCCGCCTGTAATGATATTACAGAACCAATTACGCGCCATTAGAAGGGATTTTCTGCACTTTATGTGGTTTAGTCCAATCCCGCACTCCTCTTCTAAATTTCAGCTGCTTCTCGAAGCCTCATTTTGCCTCCACCTCAGAGACGCATGGCGTCTGCGCTCTGCCGTCCCAGATGCGCTTTAAAACTAATTGAAAGGGTCCCGCAGCAGATCATTTATCTGAGGAAGCGAAATAAATCGCGGGACCCCTTGCTGTGAACAAAATCAAAAATTTGGCCTTGTGAGTGTTCTACATGCGCAACCCCTTGTAAAGTGGAGCCCCTAACACACCCTGACGAGCAATTAACCCGCCCGACAGTCAATCTAAAACCCAAAAGCAGTCATCCTCCTTTTTTTAATATATGAAAGAACCAAATAAAAAGTGCAGCGGGTATGTGTGCATGTTTATGGTTAGGGAATATGCTTGACTCTGGAATAACAATCACTTGTGATGAATTTTTTTGGCACCAGAGCAGAGCTGCCGTTTGCCACCCTGGGTCCACCTCCCCTCTCCCTCTCTTTCTGTCTTCCCCTGACACGCGCACACGCACACGCACCAGGGGTTGGGGTTGGAGGGGGGGTGAGAGAGACAAAGCCGCGATAATCCGATTAGGACCAATTAAGGCGTGAGATTGTGCGACACTATAGCTGAACGCCTTAACACTCTGTAGACAGTTATACAGTTATAGAGACATCTGGACTCTCCCGGAGAGAGAGACACGGAGGAGAGTGTGTGTCGGCAGAGAGAGAGAGAGAGGGAGAGGGAGAGGGAGGGAGATCTGGACACTCCCAGACAGAGAGTCAGAGAGTCAGAGGAAGTGCAGCAGCCCTCCTCTCTCCAAAGCGGGAAGTCGCTCACATCAGCATCCTCACCGCAGGTAGGATGCTCTCCCGCGTCATCTTTGACTCCTCCGAACTTCTTCTATAGGGCGATTTATTTGTGCTACACGCTCCACACCATAAATCTGAAGCGGCCGTAGCCGATCCGAGACTTTTTTTTTGGGGGGGGGGCTGAAACTTTTCTGTCTTCTGTTCCAGGTTCAGTTTCGCAGCTCAGAGACGCGCCGGGATGTTCTACTTCCACTGTCCGCCCCAGCTGGACGGAGAGTGCTGCCGCTCCAACACGCGTGAGTCTCCTCTCCGGCGTTGCTTTTCTTCGCGCGCGTCGTTTGCAGTCGATTCCGCAAAGCTGCAAGTTGTTTCTGACGATCTCTGCCGAAAAGCGGGGTCTGAAAACTTTTGTGCTTTTCGCGCTGCGTGTTGCTGCTGCTGCTGCTGGAGGAAGAGGAAGAGGAGGAGGAGGAGGAGTGAGACGAGGCCTGCAGCAGATGTTCTCTCTTTTTTCTCCCCCCCCCCCCCCCCTTTGTTTTATGATCATGTTCAATTAATAATGGAACAGGCCTATAAAGGAAAAACTTATTTTCACGCAGGGATAAATTAGAAGATGGCAGTGATCCACCGTAGCAATGGAAGCAGATATTTTCCATCTTAAAAAAAAATTTAAATGCCAAATAGTTTGGATGCTTCTCCGCGAACATTAGTATCAGACCAAATCAACGGGCATTTTTTTTCTCTCTCGTAAATTCCAACGTGGATATAAAGGGTTACGTCTGGTCTCCCCTCTGCCTCTTGGTGTTTCAGCGCTGGTGCTCTGGCCCCAGGGCAGAGGCAGCGCTTTGTCCCGGGCACAGATGTTGGGTGTCATGGCTCTTAGTCCGTCATGGCTCCCTTCAGACACCCGACATCAATGTTTCATGCATCTAATGGAAATACAAAAATGTGTAAGAGAATAAATTCGCTAATCTTCTGGGGTTTTTTTTTCCTTCTGCTTTTCCTTTTTCTAAGACATGGAATCCAAGTTTACTTCTGGTTTTTTTCTTTTTTTTACACATTTACTGATCTAATTGAAATACAAACATGGAATTGCAAACCTCATTTTATGAAGTGACTCAATTGTTTCTGATAAACTTTGTTTTTTTCAGTGAATTCAAGCGGTTTTGGCAACCACGCCCCGGCTGATTTTGATGATGGATTTCTACGTAGAAAACAGCGCAGAAACAGAACAACGTTCACTTTGCAACAGGTAATTTTTTTCCAAGACAAAATATCTTTAACTTACCTTAAAGCGAAACAGCCACAGGGCACTAGAAGAAAAGAATGAAACAAATGGCAAAGTTTTGGCAGAGAGCTGGGCTTCCCAGATAGACAGAAAATGAAGGCCTTTAATTGGCTTGATACGATAACAACATAAAAGAAAATAACATCATTGCTTCACACATATGAAAATAAAAATACAAGATTAGGAAACCTCTAGAAATTAATATTGGTCATTTTGAAGATCCTGCGTGCATAACTCTCCTTGCATGCCTCAGCCTATTTAAGCTTTACTTCTTTTTCATGCAATAATATGGTATGTTTCAGCGAGTTTACAGGTTTTATGGTTTTTAAACACACGAGGCTAAAGAGAATTTTGGGAAGAGGTAGAAAGTAGGAAAGAAAGAAAGAAAGAAAGAAAGAAAGTAAGAAAGAAAGAAAGAGTAACGTACAACTCAACCAGCCAACAGAAAATCAACGTATTTAAAGTAGAACTGGTGGTTTGTGTCCATGCAGCTGGAGGCTTTGGAGGCGGTCTTCGCACAGACTCACTACCCGGACGTGTTCACCCGGGAGGAGCTGGCCATGAAGATCAACCTGACGGAGGCCAGGGTGCAGGTAGGCTGCAGCAGCGTCCTGTGTCCGGGCCACGTCTGACCATGCGAGGGAGGGCAAATTAAGCCACTCTGTCATCCCGCCGATGCACTTTAATAACATCAACATAATGGTGAATATTAGATTAGCTTGATTAATCGGTCATTCATAATTAACCAGCGATAATGTTCCTCGCTAATTTTTCCGCGTCTCAAAGGTAGGAATACATCATCCATGCAGATCCCTTTCCCGTAACGCAGACAGAAAACGATGTGTGCTTTAGGAGAGGGCAAAGCCTGCAGCCTCCAAAACACACTCTCTCTCTCTCTCTCTCTCTCTCTCTCTCACACACACACAAACACACACCGGCACCTTAAATTTGGCAATTTATATTCCGCTCCTGCCCGGCACATATGCGCCGTTATAAACTTGGCCAGATGTAATTAAGTTATGTGTCCTGTATGTAATTTCCTGCATTCCAGATTTGCTTTTGGGTTTTGTTGTGCGCGCAGATCTAATTGTGGGAAATATAATAGTTTGCCTTTTGTTCCCCAGGGTCATCTTACTATCGCTTAAACCCAATGGCGGGGTTGATAATGGAATCCAGCGCTGTAAATTAGGGATTGTAAACAAATTATTCCTCTCCTAATCCGATTACCACATTCCTATTATTAAATCTGAACATGAATCCACCGCAGTATGCGGGGATATTAAACTTACATTATTATTAGAAAATAAATTTCCTTTCTGTTGTAGTGTTGTTGCCCCCCTTTTGTAAAGTGTCAATGGGCCTCCCCCGCATTAAGAGCACGCAGCAAATTGAGATTAATGGGGCAATTATAGCCCATTCAGAGAGAGTGTGTGTGTGGGGGGGGGCGCGACATATAGCTGGAAGGTGCAAGGGTGAGATAAGTCCATTGGTTGTATTGTTGTCCTGCCATCAAAATGTTGTCCTTTCTTTATGCCGAATGAATGCATGCGTTTTGTTTGGCTGTTGACATCATTTATACCTCCAGTACAATGGGATGGATGCAGAGCACATGCTCACTGACTCTAACCTCCATTCACACATCATGATTAATGCCTGCTAGAACCAAGTCCTAATCGAATCTGATGTTGTCAAACAATCACTAAATAGGGAAATAAACGACTTCATCATAGCTGCCTCTCTCTCAGGCAGCACAACTGTCAGTGGGAAGTCATTAAAATATGATAATGAAAAATTGCTCAATTAAATGTTGTTATAGGCAGTGACCTTCATTTGATTAAGACACCAGAACTTGCCTATACGTTCTCAGATGTGTGGATGGCGAAGTTTTTGGGATAAGTCCGGACTGCGGGGCATTAGAGCGCTGGTGTGACACATTCAAACACCTTGTGATGCGCAAGACAAAACAAAGCAAATAGAGCATTTGTTTAAACTTTCTTAGACTCATTAACAAGATAGGAAAAAAATAGAATATATGTAATATATTGAATAACAAACATGATATTAACATAAAATAAAAACCTCACTTAAAATCTCCTAGTTGAGGAACTAAAGTGAAACCAAGAGGAACGGTGAAGTCAAATTGGAATTGGAGTTTGCATTTCTTTGTCTGTGATATGCCAAAAGAAAATGCAAGAGAAATTAAGAACTCGGTGAGAAACAATTGGAATGTATATAAAGATGCATTCAGTGAATCAAATAAATGGGTGCTAATGTGTCAGGAAATGCAGTGATATTCCAGTTTTAATTAGTCATTTAATTTAATCGTTTCGCTTTTTTGTCTTCCCTTCAAATTTTTTTTTTTAATGCAGGTTTGGTTTCAGAACCGCAGAGCAAAGTGGAGGAAGACGGAGCGAGGGAGCGCAGACCCTGAGGGAGGGAAAGAGCAGATGAGTGAGGGCACTCCTCCATCTCGCAGCATCAACTCTCAGTCCCCAGTGGACCACAGCAGAAAACAGAAAGAACCACTGGAGATGCAGCAGAGGTGAGGAAAGACAGAGAAACATATGTTGTAGGTGTTACTGTTGTGAAACAGTATCCTAGTATCCAGATTTTCAGACTGGCGGATCTGGGTGATGGAAAGAAATAAAAAGGCAATATCCTTTCCGTCAATAACTGCCATCACAAAACTCTGACAGCTGTCTAGATCATTTCTATAGATTAAACTGTGTCCTTAATAAGATCTTCCAATTAAATTGACTATGAAACAATCAAATTCGCAGAGAAAATCAGCTCTGCAGTGCGCAGTGTACGTAGAAAAGACATTGTATTTATTTCTAGATATGTCGGTGCAATAATAGAATAATTTGTCAGTTTAAACTTTCCACTAGATAATTGGATATAGTATGTCTGTTTTCTCCAGTATCAACAGGACAGTTGGCCCAAGTGGTCCGTTCTTCCCGTCTTGTATACCAGGCACACTCCTCAACACTGCCACCTACGCCCAGGCCCTCTCACAGGTCGCTACACTGAAAGGTAAATATGATTCTCATTAATTGGCAAATAGAGATGGTGATGATGATGATGATGATGGTGTGATGATGAAAACCTGGTTCTCAGTAGTCTCACTGCGAGTCCCACTTTTGTTATTTTCCAGGTAATGGTTTGTGCTCCTGCTGTGTTTCTGACCCCATGGGCTTGTCCTTCCTGCCGCCCTACGGTTGCCAGGGCAACCGCACAGCCAGCGTGGCCGCCCTGCGCATGAAGGCCCGTGAGCACTCGGAGGCTGTGCTGCAGTCTGCCAACCTCCTCGGCTCGGTGACTGGGCCCGGTGCCGGCGTGGGAGTCCTGTCTGGAGTCGCCGTGAGCACAGCCGGGGTGGCGAGGCCCACAGTGGGTCCTGCCATTGAGATGCCCGGCTCTATGGGAAGAGGGGGAGACAGCTCCAGTCCCAGCCCGGCCACCAAGGTCCCAGTCCTGGGCAGCAGCCCTGACAAGCACCCTCACTGTTCCAAGGAACCGCTGGAGAAAAAGTGAGGCGTTGGACATACACGTGGATGTACTGATACTCTAAATCTGTGTGATCGTGACTGTTATTACTACTCTACTCTACTCTGGTCCTATGAGCAACTAAGCACAACTACTGACTGACTCCAGAAACAGCCTGGGAAAGACTTTACTGATATCACAATGTATGAATGCAAACATTCAAATATTTATTTGAAAGTAAATTATTATTGTTTGTGAGAAAGGCTGAATATTTGGGGCCTTGTTATCCCCTTAGAAGCACAAGTGTGGTTTTGGATCTATATCTGTCTTCATGCACTCTTGGACTCTATTTGATGGACTAATATAGATACAACATGTGTGCAACAAAGACCTATTTGATAATGTGAATTTAAGTAATCCTGAAACAGTTCCTCTTGTATTCATCAAGAGGACAGATGCTTACATTGTGAATGTTAATGCATGTAAACTGTGTAGAACCGATGGCAGGGCAGTGAGGATTTTTGGCAATATAATGTTTATGCTATCAGGTCAGTAATGGGCTCAAACAATCTCTCATTCTTTTGATTTTAAAGTGAAAGTGCACTTTAATATTAATCAGCCATTTTCAGTGTAAATGTGTACATGTGCCAGAATACAGTGTGTTCATGTGTGAACCCCAGGCGGGCAGAAGCAGACCCAGTGACAGAGTGGTGGTTGTCGCCTCCAGTCTGTTAGCACATCTATAGCATCAGCAGACAGCGAACACACCAGTCCTGTTGTGACATGTTCTTTAAAACAATTAAAGATGTAGTCGCTCATGTTCCTCTCCTGTTGCCTCTCACTCCAGCCATCTGTTCTGATACATTATTTATCAGTTTCCTTTAAAGCCGAGAGAGCAGAGCAATTGTGACTCTTATTATTTATTTACTTTTAGGAACGTTCATCCTCTTCCTCTTTCTATTACTCTCTCAACACATTTTTTAATAAACCCCATTAAACATGATATATGCTATTTATTAATGTGGAATTTACATTTAAAAAAAAATCATCTCTCTTCACCTAAGGGCACAGTAGTTCATCACAGGCAATACATGTGTTGAATTATTATTCCTAAATATCTCTCCTCACTATAACTCTCTTGAAGAAAGGATCAGCTGATCAGATTGAGAATACTTAACCGCGGAGCACACAACCAGTAGTTGTGCTGATTCAATTTACGTCCTTGAGGATTTTCAGGAAATTACTTTTGATAGTCAATAACACAATTAAGTAAACTACACACACATTATCATGAATAATTGATAAGAAATTATGTATTACCATGAAGTACTGGTTCAATAATTGATGAGGCGACACCCTGATGACACAGAAGAGGCGGATAATGTCAGAAGTCGTGCCAGGTTGTACACACAGTACAGAGCACTCACATCCTCTTTTTTCACACCATTATGTGTGCATGTTGTAAATACTCTACAAATATTCCAATAAAGTGACGCTTTCACTGACTGAGTCACCCTCTTGTGACATTAACACTGTTTAAGATTTGATGGGAATTTTATTTTATTGGAACAGCATATTTCCCTACAAAACACACACAGCATCCATACAATAAAATGGCACTTTTGTAACAGAAATGTCAAAATGCAGTCAAAATAAAGTTTGGAAAATCAGAACCTATTAATCCTTTTTTATTTTTATTTTTTTAAATATTTGGTATCATAGTATTGTAGGGATGTTATAGGTACTGTATCTATTTATGCCCCAAATAATATTACCAAACATTATGTCCTAATATAATGATTTTGCTTTAAGTGCATGAGAGAGCTCCAGAGCAAATATGTTAAGCCCCCTGACATGGCAGCTAATGATAACACAATATCCTTATACAAATCAGCTCCTTTTCCAAAAAATTTACCAATATGGACGACGGAATCCAGCCAACTCATACAAAAGACGTGAAAAACACATTCAATCTCTCCAAAATTGAATACAGTAGTTGTGGAATTTAATCATTAGCCAAAACAAAGGATGCTGAAGTTATAATGACTCCGATCATCATTAAGTTCTGCCTGGTGCCCATAATTCATTGCTTTAATATTTGATAAACAAGTCAAGTTGGTGTTGACATTCAGCTGTGCATGTGGCATCATTGATAATTTTCTGTCACCTAAAAAAGTCCTGAGGCGGTTATGTGCAGCATTGTTATATCAAATTAGCTGGAGAGCGGCCAGAAAAGCAGACAAACATGGTGAATATGGGGGACAGCAGTTGAACTCTGTTCTTACAGTGCAGTTAATGGGCTTCTTTTGTTGCAGTAATGAAATATTTTGCAGGAATGTGGGGAAATATGTCCTGAAACAGGCAGAAGCTATGCACATGCACCCAGTCCAGACAATGTAAGGCACACAGAAAGAGACAGTGTGCTCAAGAAAGACTGGCACATACATGCGATTCTTTTTGCTTGACATTGGGTGCAACACCTACATTTTAGGGGCCCAGCTTCCAAAGTCAGACATAAAGTGCATTCAGGGCCAGTCCACCGAGGGGCCAAAACCCCCCACTACAGTATCATCTCTGCAACAGAGCTGATCAATAACCCAATCAATTAGAATCAATTAAGCTAATCTCTGAATGGAGGTAATACAAACAAAGCATATCTTAATGTAGCAAGTAATGGGCCTGTCTGCTGTCTGCCACATAACCACAGCTCTGCTACTCCTTACTCAGCACAGGGAAGAGCATCCTCAGCGTTTGTGATCAATGCTTACAGTCCTCAGTCACTTCACAATACAACTATGTCGAAGCAAAGTGCACTGTGCAAAAACTCACGAGATATGTCTCGAAACAGTGGAAGCAACAGTAAAAGCCAAATGGAACTGGATGTTTGTTCTCAGCTCGTCCACTAGAGGGATTAAGCGAGCAGGAAACCTGTCCAGGATCCCCACAACAGGCTTCATTTCAAAGTACAGTGGGAAAATCCAGCATTTGTCCTCGCAGGATTTTTGTTGATCAAATTTTATTAATCAAAACTATTCTTTAACAAGTGCTGAGTAGGGTAAGTGCATAGCAAGACAAGGTGATACAGCAGCAAGTTTCAAATAGTGTATGAGGATGTTTTAGATGTTGTGAAGCTGATTATCGCATCTACATGGAAGAAATCGGGCGATGGGTGTCCAGTGTGGAGAGAAATGTGGTGGATGAGGAGGGCGTGTGGGTGGAGGTGGTTGTTTAGAGGGGAGGAAAGAGATTAGTTTAAAAGGGATTACCTCAGCCTTTCTCAAAGTTTAGTGAGCTGTATGCAAAACCATCTGTGTGTATGTGTGTGTGTGTGTGTGTGTGTGTATGTGGAGGAGTGTGTCTCCATTAAGGCCCATGTGTGTGTGTCCATCATCCAGCCTGTCCGGCCCTGAACCCGCCAAGAATCCCTGGAAACTATCTGCTACAGCAATCTCCTATTATAGCAGCGGGCTGTAGGATGGGTGGGGGGTGAAAGGGGGTGAAAGGGGGAGGTACAGCTCCTCCCCTTCCTCGCTTATGGACTTTTCTACTGGGGGGTGAGTGAGGCTGTAGCCAGGGAGATTAGGCTTCCATAGTTTAGGTACTGTAATAAGTCAATGTAAAATTCATGCTGAAATGAACCTCTTAGATATGTGGCATTAAAGGAAAAACCTCTGTGACAGGAAATTAATGTGAAAATGTGACAAATCTGCAATATCTGCCATATGGTCTCATAGTCAATAGGAAGCTTCAAGTTTGACAGCAGGTGGGTGGTGACCGAGAGCCACACTCTGTACAGTGCCTGTCAGTTACTGTTCATCGAAGGCGGTGGCACTCCAGTGGGAGCCAGTTGAGTTAAATATGTCTCCCAGAGGAGCACCCAAACTACACCCAACAGCCACAATAACAGCACATCTTCCATCGTCAGGAAAGTAGGATTTTCTCCTGGTTTAGACCTCACACTCGTCTCAGCCAGCTGTAACACTTTCCCAGTTAGTGACTGTTAGCTCTAGCTGCTAATGGCCAACAGTTAGCTGTCCAGATTTATAAATAGTTGACAGGCTGTTTGTTTCATCCGTCTGACACTCGACACCAAAGGATCTCACAGATCTGCATGTTAGCCCAAGCCCTCATTCTGTCCTCAATGGTGGACACACTCTCTGGGACAACTCCTCTATTTTTGTCTGGTCTCCAGCCCCGAGTCCCACTGCCTGCCTCTGGTCGGATGCTCAAAGTGACTGTGGACTACATAGAGAAGTTTTGGCTTTGGATTGTTGTCAATAGAAAGAGCCTAAGCTGCCAGAGAGGGCTTTTGTGTGGTGACAGGGCCGGATCAGGTCTGCAAGGCTGAGGAGTGAGGAGTTCACAATAAGGCCCAAATTATGGATTATAAAACTGGAAGGTAAGACACGGACTCACTCTGCATTCTTGTTCATGTTGAAAGAGGGACACTTAAATATAATGTATAAAAAGCCTCAGAGAAGAGTTAAAACATAGATGTACTCATCTTTCCACACATACATGCATTCTCATTTTCAATTAATTTAATATGAAGAGTGGACATTTACGTGCAGATAAATAAATGTAAAGAGTTGACAAAATTCCCGGCTCTAATCTCCAAAAGAAATATACATTCACTTACTAAAGGTAATGACTGACAGAATATTTGTCATATCCTTTCTGCTCTCAAAAGTGATAGATTTGCTGCTGTTCAGTCTTCTTTTGGACCACAGTCCCTCTGAATACGAGGCCTCTTTGGTGTCAGGTTTAAGAGTTGGAGACCCGTCTGGACAAAAATAAACCAGTCATATGCAAGAATGAGCAGAAAGCACCCTGAGGGTTTGACATGAGATTATTGCTGCAAAAAAAGAGCTCAAATTAGGGAGTTACTATAACTATAACTAATGTATGTAGAATCTTCCTTCTCCACTGAACAGAATGTGTTGTTTGGGCAGAGACACAGTGACGCGTAAATTAAAAGTAAAAGATGTTGTGTCTTGAATGTTTTCTTATTGCGTACCATAAATTGAATGAAGATGCTCAGTTTGAGTCTAACTTCAAAAGACGTGCCCTCGCCTAAGCTGCTGTTTTCTGCTTAAGGAGAAAGGTGCTGCATGACATTTTTAAACTTCTCCTTATTTCTGCACCAGTTTTATATGATACTGACTCATGCGGTCAGTGCAGCAGCGTGGTGTGTATCTGATCCGTAGATGCGTATGAGGTGGGTGGTCTCCAGGTCAGAAGATATTAATGAACTACTGGATATTTTGAGCAGGGTGACGGCTGCAGTAAATTTAACCAGAATATACCCATGACGTTACTTTGATGCGTCCAAATGTACAAACATTTTATTTAAAAAGCACAGTACAACAGAGGGAGTATGTGGTACAAAGGCTATAAGAGGGCTCTTTCCCCAGGTTGGAAGGAAGACATTATTTTATTACTGAGACTCTGAGCATTATTTTTAACCAATAGGCTTATTGTTTAAGCATGTTTTGAATCATATCATATATTACATTTTAGTTTATTAAAAGTACAGTTTAGAAGAACCTTCACAAGAAATGCACACCCGCCAGCTTACTGGTGATGACTGAGCGAGACAAGGTTAGGAAAAGTCATTGCGTCAACACATATAAATATGTTACAGCACCCACCCACATGGCCAACTGGCTATTTCAGATTTACAGATCAAAAAACAATTATTTTATTTAGGAAAAAAGAGTTGCACAAACAAGTGCCACTAACTACCTAATTAACTCCCCTCTAATTGGTTTATGCTTTATACATCATTTTGGTGATGTGAATGTTTTAACATGAATGACCAAAGTCCAATTTAAATACAGTTGTTTCTTAATAACTGAAATGTCACATTGCAGACATTTTACATGACAGATTATTGCACCAGCAATAACCTTTCTAATTTTACGTCTGGAATCTCAATTTAGCTGCACTTCTATTTAAGGACACTTTAATCCATTTTCCACCTGCTCTCTCTCTGTACACTAGTAAAACCAAAGGGGTTTTACTACAAGATTAGTTTTCAATGTAATGTTACAGTTAACTGGTCCTAACTGGACTTTTTGACTCTTTCACTCAAAGAGAAACAACTTGATGGAAGTCAAGTTGGTTTAACGTGGTTAAACCTGGTTTAACGTGGTTTAACCGCTGGTGTCTAACCTCTTATCAACATTAACACGTTGATAATGTCACATTATCTGATTATTGCAATGTCAACATCTATGCTTTAATCCAAAGATGTGCAAAATCACCTACAAAAGAAATGTGTGTGTGTGTGTCTGGTCATCTCAGTTTGTACGGATACGAACTGCTGTCCCAAAATAACTCACGTGAGGCTGTCTTTACTGTGCCTAGTAACAGTGTAGCTTGAGTCATAACATGTCTCTGAAGGTCACAGTGATTGACAAGACTGTTTCAGAACCCCATACGGTACATTGCTGCTTAATGCTAAGGAAAAAAAGCTTCTTATCAAGGCTAGCTATCATACAATATGCACCACATCAAATGACTTACAGTTTATAAAATGATCTGACATGACAGAAAATGTTGTGTATATCCAAGCTCTTGAATCAAGGATGAAATATCACGCACATTTCTTTTGATATGAATGTGTGCCAGTGAGGTCCAGGTTCATTGTCCTTTTTTTTATCCTGTAGGAAAACAACAAATTCCAGGATTTCTTTGGACAGAGGCCAACTAAAAGGCACAATGTCTTAGGAGCTACTGGCTGTACAAATCCTGACTGGGGGCCCCAAACCCTGGGTCCTGTAGCTCCAACAGCAGGCAGAGACTATAATTTTGCGGCCTGTGTTTGCATGAATGACTGAACAACTGAGGACAGAGTGCTTTGTTAGCGAGCCTACATCATGACCTCAGTTGAGAAGCGCCGCTCAGGTCGAAAGAGTGGTGGGCATCGAAAGCACAGCGATGGAGGCTACAGCGACACCTCCAGTGGTGGGTCCTTTCTGGATGAGACTGACCGTGAGGTCAGCAATCTGACAGATCGAGCATTCAGGAGTCTCTGCATTGGAGATGAGGCTGTTTATAATGACTCAGACCTCTGTTCTTCTTCACCCTGCACCCAGAGAGACAGACAGCTGGCCTTTAGCCAAATTGGCCAGAACAGAGAGGACAGAGAGAGGGAGGAGCTTAAGAGAGCTGCACATGAAAGCTTCAGCCTCAGGCTGCAGCAGTATGGACAAGACTGGATCCATGGAGGGATGTATGGGGCTGAGATCCACAGAGATCCACAGTGGGAGGTTTATGGGGAAAGGACACAGGGAGGAGTTTCTGCCACATTCCAGCACTCCTTTACGGAAACCGCTCAACAGCAGGAATCTCTTAGGGAAGAACAGCTGTCCTTCCTCAATGGAGCCACAGAGGTGAGTTTGCAGCAACGTAGAAGCCGCTCCAGAGTTTCCTCTCTCATCAGAGCTTTTAACTCTGAGGGACACAGCAATGGAGCAGGGATGGATGGTAAACTCAGAGAGGGGAATGATGAGACAAGCTGGGACAAATCAGCTCTGATGAGTATCCAAAGGGAACTTTCTGAATTCTCTACATCATACCAGCAAAACCTTAACAGTGGTCATTTGCCCCCAGCTGGCCCGTTCTCATCCCGAGACACCAACTTCTACTCCTCTGAAGTAGCAGCAGTGCCTCACATGAATTCTGCATCCTTTTTTATGCGATCATCCCACAGTAAACACAGCATGTCTGCGCAGGTCAACTGTAATTCTAACTTCTTTATACACAGTGAGTTTAGTCCCTTCAAGGTTTGGAGCGACCATAACAAGTTTCCCTTCCAAGGAGAAGTCTCAGGGTTTATGAACTGTTCAGAGTTCCCTAAATGGTATGAGACACCAATGTACAAGGAGCTTTCACTGGAGGCCCAACCACAGGGTCCTTAT
Organism: Gadopsis marmoratus; assembly: GCA_036023855.1. Taxonomy (NCBI): domain Eukaryota; kingdom Metazoa; phylum Chordata; class Actinopteri; order Centrarchiformes; family Percichthyidae; genus Gadopsis; species Gadopsis marmoratus. Next base: position 18,689 of record JAVQJF010114256.1, read on the forward strand.
AAGTTTGAGGAAAGGGGTCTCAGACACCCGAGGAATAACTTGGCGCCACAGATTCCTTCCACTGCTCCACGCTCCACCTCAACATCCACAATGCTGCAGAAAGCTTTGGCCGTGGAGAAACGGTGTGATTCAGAGTTGGCAGGTCATTACCCCCACAGGAAGCGGACACAGAGCCTGGGAGCTAAAAGGTTCCCACCCCAACGCCCATCAACTGCATCACCTACCATCGAGATGTCTCGACGTGTCCAGGAAACCATCACCTCTGTCAAAGCCCTCCAGCAAAAAATCAAAATGATGGCAGAGCAAAATATCGCAACAGGGATGACAGCAAATCAACAAGGAGTACTTTGTAGCAATGATAATTTTATTCACTTTGGAAGCAATGCAAAAACAGCAGCACCAAATGTTGTCAGCACTAACACAAGCACAACTCCCTTCAACGTAAACCATCTGCTCACACCGTTAGTCTATGCACATCAAGAAGAAGAGACATCAGAGGTCCGGCAGCAATCAGTTTCCCCTCAACCTGTGGAGCATCCTCCAGTGCGAGCTGAAAGCAGGGGAGCCACACCTGATGTTAGGATGTCCAGCTACAAATCCAGAGCTACGAGCCTCCTTTTTAACCTCAAAGACAACAGGAAAAGAGTAAAAAGCACCTACAGTCCTACCAAATTTAAAGGCTTGGAGACACAGGAAAAAAACAAACAACCCTCTACCCAGGAGCCCAGAGACACTGTGATAGATATCCCTGATTTTCCAGAACCAGACATTCAATTTCCCCAGCTGGGAGAATCCAGCAGGACAAATGCTGCCTCGCATCAATATCCAAAACAGTATTATAGCCCTGGATTGTCACTTACAGCACTAAATTCTCAACCTGCAACAGCACATACAGGCCAATATTCAGAATACTCTTCTAGTGAGTACCAGACAGCTCAGATGCAAGGGGAGCTGGTTCATCACTCTGGGTTCACTGGCTTCAAACCTGAAAATTGCACTAGCAATCAGCTGGCTAATAGACAGAATCTCCATGAGGACGTATCGTCATTTACTCCCTATAAGCAAGGCATGACAGATAATGTAGAAACTCTCGGGGGAGATGTATACACACTTAAACCATCTTATAAAACTACAGAAGCACCAATGCTAAATGCTGACAACAATCAAAGCAGAGAATATTTAATTAGTAAGGCAAATACTGAGCAACATTCTGATAAAACAGTGGGAAGGGAATTCACAAAGGTGGATAGATATCAGCAGCTCAAAGGCAACAAACATGAAAACAGTAATGTGTCCACACAGGATAGGTGGAATAAGACACACAACCAAGACACAGAAAATCTCAGACTGAAAGCAGCTATCTCTCCATGGAAACAAGAGCTAACTGCTTTAATAGAAAAAGACCAACATGCACAGGCTTACCAAAGAGCAGCCGTGATAGAGGAGGAACTCAATTTACCAAGAGACAAATACAGAGAAGAAAATCAGCCAAGTATAAATAAAGAACTTGAGAAAATAGAGTTGAGGGAGAGTTTTGCCATTGGAACATCTTCTCATAAAAAGGCTGGGTCAGTCAGTCCTAACATTTCAAACCAACTGCCACAATATTCTCCATTTAGTAATGACACTGTTGAAAATCCAACATATTGTGGACAACAACAACCTGGAGCATTTAAGGACAAATACGCACTTCAAAAGAATTATGGACACAATAAGGAAAACAAAATGAAAGATAATTATTTGCCACAGAATTATAACAGCCATGCTGACGAGGAATACAGAAACCAACAAAGCTTTTATTCGAATAAAGACAAATCTATGCTCACACAAGAAACAGGTCAGAGAAAACAATATACGCCAATTCCAAAGGGGCATGAAATACAAAGTCTCCAGCCAGCTAAACTACAGTATGAACATAATATGCAGAAAAATTCATTATCTAACCCTGACAGTGCATCTGCCCCCACAATGGAAAATTGGATAAAAGATAGACACTTTGATGAGGTCAAGGCTGAACAGGTTATGGCAGAACATATAAAAGCACAACACGCCCAAGCAGAGCTGGCACAGGTTCAGCACTGGGCTCATGTGGAACAGCCCAAAGCAGAGTCGGCAAGGTTAAGTTTAGCAAGGCAGGATTCAGAGAAAGTCAAAGCAGAACAGGCCAAAGCAGGGCTAACAGAGCACGAGGCAGGAAACCAAGCTCAAGCAGAGGAGAAAAGAAAAGAGGAGCCGACAGAACAGTACAGGGAAAAACAACCAGAGCAGGTCACAGAGGAGCAGACAAAGGCAGAGCAAACCAGAGTACAGAAGGTAACAGAGAAGTCAAGAGACATTACAGAGGAAGCAGGAGCCGAGCACATGAGAGAGGAGCGGAGTGAGCAGGTCAAAGCAGAACAAGATGGAGCAGAGAGGCTAAAAGAAGAACACATAAAAACTGAGCTGGCAAATATCGAGCAGGCTGAGCAGACAAGAATAAAACAATTTAAAACTGAACAGGCCAGAAGAGAAATGGTCAAAGAAGAGCAATTTGTGGAAGAACAATTAAGAGCAGAACAAGCTGAAAGAGAACGGGAGGAGACAGAACAAATCAGAATAGAAAAGGTTAAAGCAGAACAGGCTGAAGCACAGCAAAGAAAAGCAGAACAAGCTAAAGTAGAGCTGATAAAAGAGCAACAAGCTAAAGCAGAACAAGACAAGACTAAGGCAGTTGAACCGAGAAAGGTTCAAGCAGACCACCTTAAAGTTGAGGAAGTTAGTGAAGAGCAAGCTGAGAAAAATGCAATTCAACCCACTCAAGTAAATGCAGGGCAACCTACAACACAGATAAGTAAAACGAAAGAGGAAAAAGTGGAAGAGAAAAAATCAGTGCAGGCCAAGTTGGAACAAACCAAAGTGGAGCTAGCTAAAGTAGAACTAACACAAACAGAGGACATGCAGGAAAGGTCAGCTAAACCTGCAGCAAAACTAACAGTAACACAGCAGATTAGAATTGAGCCAGATAGAGTTGAGCAAGTTAAGACAGAGTTAGCTAAAGCTAAAGCAGAATTGGCTAAAATAAAGGAGAAAATGAGAGGAGAGCAGAAAGAGAAAGTCCAAAATACAGTTCTCACAAAAGAAGGTGGGATTAAGAAAGATGTTCCTTTAAGGGTAAACATCAATAGAAATGAAGAGGACAAAGATCAGGACCAGGCAACACAAATGTGTCAACAGAGGGAAGATGTAGTTGTTGTCAGCAGGCAAAGTACAGATGAAGCTACTAGAGGGGCTGATGACAACACGTGTTTTAGAGAGAAAAATGGTTTTACTGATACAACTTCAGCAAACAGAAACGAACTGTCAGCTGCAGGAAATGCTTCTTCAAATGATGCCAATGAAACACCAGCTTTATCTCTTGATAAAGTTGAGAGAACGAATAATGAGAAATCAAAAGACAAACATTGTCCTACAAGCAGATTTGCAACAGCCAACGCAGAGGTTGAGGAGCAAGTGGGCAGCTTTAAATCCAGTGAGGTGACAGAAAATCACTATGTTTACAGTGAGTCATCCAAAGAATTCAAATTATCCAGTGTTGATTATTTACCTACCATTGTAGATAAAAGAGAAAATAGTGACACTGTTACTGATAAGGTGACCGATGACAGTGTTGTAAATGATGACCCTCTGAAACACACCGGTGTTTCACAGCAAAGAGATTCTGATTTGGCTAAACTGCTCACGCTTGAAAGAAAACCCAAGTCAACTGAACCTAGTGTTGGTTCAGGTAAAGATCTGCATTTTACACCCCCCAGAACATTGTCCCATAAGGAGAGAGCTCAGACAAAGCAGGAGATTCTGACTTCCAAGATAAAAGCTCATGCTGAAAAAGAGATTTCAGCAATTAAAGAAAAGGGTTTTGCTCTACGAGATGGGGTTATATCCAAAACATCTGTCAAGAAATTTATAGGTAGTCAGAATATTAGTATACGACAGAGGCCACCATCACAGGAAGTGTCTAAAACGCATGAAAGCACAGTGTCCAGTAATGTTTCAGCTCCCAGCTCTGCTACAATACCAGTCAAGTCTGCAGCAACCACCAGTCAGTTAGACCATTCACAGAAACAAGTTCCCAAAGAACCAATGAGCAATGACAATGTCCTACAACCACCCAAAGAAGCAAAACAGATGGTAAGTTACACCATAAGTGCAGATGAGGGCTTGGTAGAAAATCAAAAGAAGAATGAATCAGAGAAGAATCATTCTGGAATTAAGTCACCAATGCTAAGTAAAGAGCAGGCACCTGAGAACAAGAAAGGAAACCAGGGAGAAAATCTTGGAGAAAACTGTGGAAAACAGACAGAGGGACTTAATGACAATCCTGCCGTCAACACTGACCACTTCAACAAGAAGAAAGAGGTTCCATCACAAGCTACAGCTCTGGTTGAAGGTGAAAGCTCCAAACCTATTACAGAAAATGCTGGTAGTAAACATGAAAAAGTTCATGAGGGCTCAGCACCTTCACTAAATCTTGTCTTTGGTCAGAACAAGAGCCCTGTGGCTGATGACAGCTTGCAGATCATGGGAATAATGGTAATTGTACGAGAAAGAAAGCCATCTGAGGACAATGGCACTCAAGAACAAATCAATGCAAAAGAGAAAGAGTGCAGTAATTCAGTCCTAGATACATGTAATCCCAGCTCAGATCCAGAAGTAAGTAATGGAAATACATTTTCAAAGGAAGTTAGCAGAGTAAAGGCAAAGGACAGCGATGTACGGAACACTCATCCTACAGTGAAGGAAGGTCAAACTGAAGTTGGTATGAAAAATCATCCTGAAAATGTGCAAGAAACGTCAACTCTAGAGACAAGACAAAACCATGTGTGTGAAAATGTCACTGTGAAAAAGGCAAATGCCCAGCAGGAGAGTTATTTTAAAAATGCAAGAACTCAAAGTGAACCACAACTCCAAGAACCACTGGCTGAAAAAGGTGTGCCCTTCACAGTCACTGTACTCACTAAAAATAAAGTGTTGGCTGAAACTCAATGCCTTCTCTACAACCAGGACACAACAGCAACTGAAACCAAAGACAACACAAATAAAATGCCAAAAGAGAACTCAGCAAAGAGTATAAGGAAAGATGATGTAAAGAGTACTACAGAAGAGAGAAAGTCACAAAAAAGGCAAACAGCACATAAAAATGAGAGCCTCATGGTCGAAGTTGTGAACAGCTACACAAATGATTCAAGCAGAGCGGATGCTGAAACTCTGATAAAACTTGACGTCCAGCCATCAGTGAAAGAAGATATGACAACAGTCATAAATTCTTCCAAAAGCAAGAACATAGATGGCAAGAGTGCACACCTACTGGAGGAAAATAGACATGAACCAACCTCACTAAAGCTATTCAACAAAACCAGTCCTTCTAACCATTTAACTGATAATGAAAACAAAAATGTATTTCCAAACCATCAGCCTAAAGCGACACACATTGGAGAAACTAATCGAGTGGACGATAATGTGCATATAGGCAGCATTGCCATCAGAGTTGTACCAGCAGTAACTGAGACGGACAACCTGAAAATGGCAGGAAAACATCATGTCACAACTGTCACTCCTGATACAGCTAATGAACATAAACAAGTCGCGTCATCTAGTCAGGAAGAAAAAGTGAACACTTTAAACAATGAAGACAGAATCAAAGATCTCACTCCAACAAGCACTGAGAAGCAGATGAAAGGCAGTTTAGAAGACAAGTTCGGAGTACACGGCGTGTTGTCTAGTGTGAAGAAACTGTCAGATTCACTGAAAATCAGCAATCAACACAACACCATAAACGCAGCCAGTGAGAAAACTCAAGCTGAAAATGGGAAGCCTGAAAAAGTCACTAAAAGTGGGACATTAGTGGATGAATCAAAGATACAACCAATGGAGGGAGACTACTTTCAAGTGCAAGGGGCAGCAAAATCAAATAATGAACCACACAATAGTGCAAATGTTGGAGATATGTCAGGTGCTGTTTCAAATGGAGGGGGACTATTTCCAAACAAAGCAGCTATAAGCAGTGAATCATACAAGGAAGGAAAAAATGAAGTCTTTGTGTTGGATCAAAGTAATATGAAAACAGTTGAATCAAGTTCAGGAACAGTTCAAGATGAGAGAATGAAAAGGAAAAATAGGGAAACAGCAGATAACCTGGCTTCAAAACAGAGTGATGGTCCCGCAGAGAGACAGAGTAATAAGAATGAGAAGACAGCGGCAGGTCAAACTATTCATATAAGGAAACACCACACAGAGAACCAGCCCAGTTTATCAGCCAGGGAAAGACAGAGCTCGAGAAATTCACACCCAACAAGGGAAAAACCTGAAGTTAAACCGAAACCAAAAGAACGGGTATCCACAATACCTCAGATATCAGCAATTGCAGACTATGCCAGGTTAAAAGTAATTGTTTCAGAAGAGCAGGCAAACACAATTCAGGAATTCACACCCAACAAAAAGGAAGGATTCTTTCCACTAATACAGACTCGTCATAGCAGACGTCCAGTGTTCACTGCGGACCCACAAGACCTCTCTGCAAAAGAGAAAAGTTTGCCAAATAAGACAGAAGTCAGCTCCAAAGTGAACAAAGAGCCCAAAGCCTTAGTATTCCCCATTACGGAGAAAGAACACCAAAGGACGGGGATGTTCAAACTGGGAGACAAAGAAAGACAAGAGAAAATGCTTTTAGATGGCAAAGTCAATGAAAATATATTTGACACTGGGGAGAAACATGCACAACATCCCAAAGAAATAAACAAGTTGCCAAAAACTCCTCTTAAAAACAAGGGAAGTGAAGAACAAGTGGCTGGAACTGATACCCAAAGACTTCGTGAAGTAGATCAAAGAATTGATGAGCCAACCAATCCTCCCTTGCAAGCAACAACCTCATCCTCTACAGTCAATAGGCCAAGAAACACTTCTGTGTCACAACACCTAAAACCACTTGATAACTCCAATCCAGATGTAAAACCTGAATGTTCCCTAAAAGCTGAAAGAATACCATATTTGGATAAAAACTCTCATCCACCACCCACTTTTGGGGAAGAATACAACATAGAGGAAAGCACAACAACTCTAAGAAAAGAGGAGAAGATTGAAAATGCACTGGCTAAAAATGGGGAAGAGAGAACAGAAAAACTGAGACAAGAAAGACACGCAACTCGGCATGAAGAAACAAAAGCAAAACCGTTGGAGGAAAAACAAGCTACTAGGATAGAAGTGGATAAAAGATCAGAAGACTTGAAAATAAAACTCATGATAGAGGAGAGTAGAGCTTCTCTGGCTGAAGAAGAGAGGAGAGCCGCTCGGAGAGAAGAGGAGAGGAGAGCAAGAGAGCGGGAGGCCATAGCTATTAAGATCAAGGAGAGGCGGGAAAAAATGAGAGAAGCAGAAAGAAGAACAGAGGAAGAAAGAAAAGCAAAAGAGACAAAGGAAGCGAGAGATGCTCAAAAAGAAGAGATGAGAGCAAAGCAAAGAGAAGAAAGGAGAATTAAAGAAACTGAGGAGAAGATGAGAAGAAAGATTGAGGAGGAGAGGAGAGCAAAATTGAGAGAGGAGGAAGAGCAGATGAAGGAGAATGAGGAGAGGAGGAAGGTGAAACAGCAAGAAAAGGAGAGAGCTGCACAAGCGGAGCAGCAAAAAAGAGTTGCTCAAGAGGAGCAACAGAGGAGAGTTGCTCAAGAAGAACATCAGAGGAGAGTTGCTGAAGAGGAGCAGCAAAAAAGAGCTGTTCAAGAGGAGAAGCACAGGAGAACTGCTCAAGAGGAGCAGCAAAAGAGAGTTGCTCAAGAGGAGCAACAGAGGAGAGCCGCTCTGATTGAGGAACAAAGGCATGCTAAACAAATTGAGGAGAAGATACTCACTGATACTGAGGAGGAAAAGAAAAGAAAACAGAGAGAGGAGGAGGAGGAGAAATCCGCTCAAATTTCTGAGAAGGAAAGGATCAAACAGATCCAGGAGCAGAAGAAAGCAGAGCAGCAGTTTGAAGAGCAGGGGAGAGAAAGACAGAAAAAAGAAGAATGGATGAGATCTTTGAGACAAGAAGAGGAGAGGAGAGCTGTTGAAAAAGAGAAAACAATTATAAAACAAAGAGAAGTAAAGCAAGTCAAAGAGGACAGGATCGGACTCCTTGAGGAGAGCCAAGTAGCAATGAAAGAGGGGGAGAAGAGAGTAGCTCAAGAAATGATGCTAGCTCAAAGAGAGGATGAGCTCAGGGGTAAAAAGAGAGAAGAAGAAGAAGAAGAAAAAGAGATGTTAGCATCTTACAGAGAGAAGGAGCAAGCTACTCAGATGGAGGAGCAGAAAAAAGCAGCGCAGAGGATGGATGCTCTCCAGTACTATGCCATCACCTCAACAGAATCCCAGAAACCCAGAGAAAGACAACTATGCTCCCCTTTACCTTCCCAAAGAAGAAACAATCCATTAGGGCTTGAGTCAACTGGGGACTCAGGATCCCACTCTAGGCCTCATAGGCCACATGCCCCTGTATCTCCAGCTCCATCTCTGCCCCACTCCAATGCCTCCTCTCCTACTTTGGGAGCCAAGCCCTCAATGTTCAGGGTGAAGGATAATACCATCAGAGGTTCTTCTTTCACCAAGTCAGTCAAACCACGCTTCCATAAGAACTTTGGAGAGGATTTCCGAGTGGGTTCACCCATGGGGTCAGAGAGAGGAGAGGAGGAGCAAGAGACAATAAGACGTAATGCTGGAACTCCTGTCTATCCTGACACGGGTTTAAACAGATTTGCTGCTATCAAAGCATCCTCGACTTTCCAGCCAGCATATCCATCACAGGATTACTCAGCCCCTCTCCCACATCACAGGACTTACTCCAGGAGGAGCATCGCTGTAGATGAAGATGACTCCCGCTCTGTCATCAGCAACATGTCAGAGGATGTGGAGAGTTTTGCCACCAGTGCAGCAGACCTGGCAGATGTTCGAGGCCTGTTTGACTCTGAGAGGCCAGAATCAGCCTGTAGCTTCAGCAGCGATGTGTCCCGTACTTTTGGCAAGCCTCCAGTAGTTCCCCCAAAGAGTGAAAAAGCCTTGCTTCGTGCGAAAAGGTTGACTACTCGGAGAATCAAGAAGGAGTTGTCCAAAACTGCAGCAGACAGTCATGCTGGAGTTGACAAACCTCTTCAAGAAGTCTCCAGTATTCCTTCCTCCTCCTCCACTGAGGTATGTTCCTCTAACCGTCATGCTGTGGCTTCCCCTCATTCTTCCCCACCCGTCTCCCTCTCTCATGCTCCAACATTGGGGTCTAGCTTGCCTTTTTCCCACACTGAGCACAAATCTTCTCATAGCTCTTTCTATGCTTCCCCTCATGCCACTGGTCCTATATCCCTCCCAGTTGCCTTGCCTCATGTTACTGCCCCGGTGTCCCTCCCTGTTGCCTCGCCTCATGCTACTGGCCCTGCTTCGCACCCTGCTGCTCCTAAGACAGTTGCTGATGTTCCCTCTTCTCCCACTCTCCATCATGCCAACCAACCTGTTCCAGTGACACAGTACCATGTAGAGTCAAGTTATCCCCAGTCTTACCCACTGACCCAGCGTAAAGTGCTGCAAGACCTTGGCTCTGGTCAGTATTTTGTAGTGGACGTGCCTGTTGAAGTGAAAACGAAGACTTTCTTTGACCCAGAAACGGGAAAGTATGTTCAGCTGAATGTACGCCAGTCTACCCAGAGCACCTCTCGACTGCAGCACCAGCAAACATACCTACAGCCTCAGCTCCAAACCCAAATGCAGGTCAAGCCGCAACAACAGCCCCTCTCCCAGGTCTCTCCAGCCCAAAAGCCCCTTGTGCTTTATCAAGGCCGTCATGGTTATTCCCAAGGCTTCCAACCTGCAGCCATCAACCCTTCGCCCCACAACAGGTCATCGGCCCCTATGACTCCCCACCAGGACCGACAGCATGTCAGGGAGAGCCACAGGTATGGCTATCCATCCCCTGAAATGGGACAGAACTCTGAAGTGCATCGCTACAGCCCAGAGAAGACTCCATACATGGACACAGTTAATGATACAGACAAAACTTATAACACAGTTTACAACACACATGGTCCATTTGAGTCGTTCCCAGAGTGTGACACAAACAGCCAGCTTGCAGGAAGCTCAATTTGTGAAAATGATAACTCAGCCCACTCACGATATCATCCCCGTGATATAATAACCATGAGTGAACTGGATGACTTTATGGAGCTGTCTGACTGGTGAGAGCAAACACTGGTAGCATTGACTCAAAGAGGATTGATAACGTAAAGCAGACAAGTAGCTAAATAAAGTCTGAGAAAATAAAAATACTCAAAAGCACAGTATGAATGGATCAATATATGCAGTAAGTGTATGTAAATTACTTTTCAAGTGGAAACAGTCTCAGAATGTTTTTGGTTTGTAGTTGTAAAATAGTCCCTGTGACATGCTGTTAAATTGCTGCTGTTGATTTTGGAGATTCACTTTTGAGCTATTTATTGTGTTTCAGAGAAGTTCACCATTCCATTTGACTTTTGAATGTGAGAAGCTAAGATATATTTATTGTGTATACAGTATGAGTATCCCATTGCCTCCTAAACCTAGAGGTATGTTTTCATACATCACACAGCAACAGTATGTCAATAGTATTTAGTAGTTTGGAAAAATGTTGGTTTCTGTTATGAACACTGGCAGGCCTGCTTAAGTTTTCTTTTCTTTTTTGTTCTTGTTGGAGAAATCCTACCTTTGGCATTTTGTGATGCATGCAATTTTGTTAAACTCACAGCGTCAATCAAAGATCTGCAGATGGTGAAAAACATACTTTGTGTATTCAACTACTGTGTCAAAGTGAAAACATGGTGATGACATTACTGTTGTTTTTAAGGTTTAATATCATACAGTAATCAATTTTTTAATGTTGGGAGTTTGTGAGAATGTTTCTGTGTTGCTGTGAAACAGAAAAGTGTGACATGGACTTATTCAGGCAATGAAAACACACTTCATTCAACCACATCATTTCTCACCACAATGACTGTCTTTGAAAATCACCTTGTAAAGGTTATAAATAAACAAAAAGGAAACATAAATGATTGCTGCAACAGGTTGATTTCATTTTACTACTCAAAAGACTGTAATAACAATATAATGTGACTACTATCACTGGCATCCTGTTCTGAGTCTTGAAATGCACCCTGGGTCTGAATGACTCAAAATGAAGAGTCTAATTACTGAGTGCATAAGACAATTACAATGTGTTATTGAGAGAGCACAATAATATATCCTGAGAGAGTTCATAAACACAAAAAGAGAAAATAACATTTTGTTGATGACATTTGTGTGTTTGTGCCCTTTTTTACTGTATGAATCTATCCAAACATCTTTGCCTACTATACCTATGGGATCCAATGATAGCAATAATACAGTGTGAACATTTATTTTCTTTGATTTGATTTGATTTGATTTGATTTGATTCACAAACTCAGATTGAATGCACGTGGCTGTGGTGAGAAAGCCTGTATGTAAGTTTTGTTGATCCCCTGAGAAGCAGTAACCTGCGTTGACCACTGCAGGGCAGAGGAGAGCGATTTCTCCACTGGAGCAAAGATTTGAACTTAAGACATAAGTAAAGAAAAACTTGAGGGAAACCCCAAGTAAAAGATATAGTTAAGAAGACACAATATCACTCCACAGACACCAGAATGACCATTTTAGCACTTTTACACATGCCCCTTAATTGAAAAAACACATACTGGTCAAACTTAAGCTGTATATATAATACAATTACCATCTCTACAAAACAAAAACATTTGTCATGGTTAGAAAAGATTAAACCACCTTATCAACACAGCCAGTACATTTTCCACTGAATCCATGCTTTTCAAGAGAATCCTACATACGACCTGAAGGGTTAAATCTGTTGTGTAATTCCATTTGGCTTTGGCAGAGCTCACAGCGCCAGCAGAAGCCCTGCCTCAGCAGTTTAGCCTGCCCAATAAAGCAGCAGGCTTCATACCACTGGGACAGTCTGACAACCACAGCCAGAGACAAGCCCATGCCACTCTGTCCAGCAGCCAGACAGGGAGAGGTCCCAGCACACACACACACACACACACACACACACGCACATCCACATAAATGCACGAACACATGCATGCAGACACAAAAACACAGAGCTCATATAAATGAACATCAACATGTGCTCTTTGTAAAGTTTACTGGGAGATGCAAGATGAGGATTGACCCTACTGAGGGTGACTTTGGTGATGGAATGAATGTTCAGGGCTTAATTGTATATGCTTCTCAGGCAGACACGCACACGCACACACACACACACACAAACCACGAGACTTGACCATCACTTTAAAGTTCTGAGGTTATGGGCTGCAGTCCAAGACTCTTCACAGGAACACAGGAAATGACATTTCCTACGTTTTGCAGGACACACAGAAAAAAAAGGGGGGGTGGGAGACAGGGAGACACAGAGAGAGAGAGAGAGAGAGAGAGAGAGAGAGGGAAAGAGTGCTGGGAGAGTGAGTGGGAGTTTCTAAGTCTGAACAGAGCATTTACTGTTTCATATTACACAGAAAAGAGGAGAAAGAGGAGAAGAGTTAATGGTGGGTAAGGGCTCTGGTGGGTTGTGCAGTGAGGCTCTGTTTTGAATGTAGCTGCTTGTGTAAGTGCTGTGCAGTTGTCTGGGTTTATGGATTCGCTGACTGTGGAAAATGTACTTCTCTATAGTTGTCCTTGTCCTGACTAAGGCTCTGGTCACAGGTAAGTTTACCTTGTTTACAGCAATATAAACAAGTAAGAGAGCAGGCGAGAAAGAACGAGAATGTGTCTACAGTAGTAATTTGATCTATCATCTTAGCAACACCACTATGGAACCATACGTTTTGAGTTTATTACGGAACATTGGCATGAAAATAATGTCAAACATACAAAACAATCACCTCTTAATAGTCAGTAGTCTACAACAACCAGAAGTGCATTAATCATTAGACCATTTTGGCAATATTGTAGCAAAAGGTATTTTGCAAACTCGGTAAATTGTTAAAAACAAACCAGTTGCGGGGTTTAGCAAGTTTATCCTCTGTGATCAGAGAAAACCTCAGTATAATTTGCATTCTATAAACTGCCACAAAGTGGACTTACAACTCATATTTCCTGCCCTATAATCTTTTGGTTATGTTCAGCTTTGTGTTTGGTTTGATTCCCTGTTTCTGCTTTTGTTGTCACATTAAATTGTGTACAGACACAACTAACACAGCAACATAAAAAAAGAACAAAGCAATGCAGCCCAGATGGTCCCTGTTATCTTGTCGTGTTTCTCTTTGCCTGTTTCGGGGTGTACTGTACTGAAGATGAATGGTTCCCACCTGTAGATTCCTGTTGCCTGTCTGATCACGCATATTGTGTCCAGACTCCTTGTCTCTTCTAGACAGACCTGACCCAGCTGGCAGCAGAATAAAACTCAAGTACCTCCAGGGAAGTAAAATAGGGGCACACAAAGTATGTTTTAGTTTCCTCATTCTTAGTCCTGTTATGCTTTTTGCTGTTACAGACTGAATTCCCATCCAGTGATGGAATGACGCATAGAAGTAGAACCAGAGATAGTGTGAGCTCCAACACCATAAATCCAAGCAGCCACTGTGGGTGTGCATATAAACTTACATTGTCTAAATGCTACAATTATGTGTAATTGGCAGGAAATCAAACATCTTGCATAAATGAACTCTTTTCCATGTGGGGCACATTACCAACTCTAGTTAATTACTAATTTAAAAAGCAGGGAGGAGTCACACAAGCTACCAGATCATAGTACTCTGTGAGTGTCCTTGTGTTTGGAAAAAAAATTGTTTTATGCTTTGGTTTGGTTTTGTTCCGTAATAAAACAGTACAATCATAACATAATAACATAAAATATTAACACACAACACAAGAAGCGCACACATCCATTAAGGGAACACATTTTCAATAGAGTGTAGGGATGTGGGTGTGCGAAAAGAAAAAACACATTTTAAAAAGATTAAATAAAACGACAGTTATACCTGTACTGTTTGTGTCTTTTGTCAACAGAGGTATGTCACGCCCTGAATGTCACAATGACCCCTGGGCCTGTTGTCATGGTTACAGAGAAAGACAACTTCACACTCACCTGCCTGGTATCTCAGAGGAAGAGGAGCGGCAGTGTCCTCATCCTTCGCTGGTTCTTCTCTCCTCTTGCTGCTCCCAGTCTCGTGCCTCCTCCCTCTACCCCGGCCCCCTCTCCTTCTGCTCTCGCGCCCTCTCAGTTTCTGATTGTGAAGATGGGCATAAAGAAAATGAAGCTGTACGGGAACTACACCCGTCGCTTCCCCCAGCCAAAGTTTCGTCTGTATGAGGAAACGGAGGGAGAGGGATACCAGTTGTGGATTCTCAATGTGACAGGGACGGACCAGGGTTTCTACACCTGTAGAGTTCAGGAGATTCGCAAACACAGAAACACATGGAGAGCATCGTCCAATGGTACCAGCACCACACAGCTTATAGGTAACTAACGGTGTACTCTAACACATTCTGCTCTCAGACCCAGGGCTCCATTTTGGCTGATAATGGGGTAAAAGTTGAGAGAAAGTTGATTTAATTTTAAATGAAGCATGTTAGCCAAGTAGTTAGGGGTTTGAGACCCTTTCTCAGTAAGCATCCTCACTGTCTAGGTGCCGGCGAGCAAGATGTTAAAGCCCTACAATGTTTGGGCAGCGTCCCCTGGTGGAGGGCAAGCCAAAAGTGAATCAGGTGGTGAAACAAGCGACAAAATATCATGTTTTGCACTTTTTCTAGCATGTTGTACACCATTTGGCCTTTGACCAAACATGAAGAAAGTCACACATTTCATTTACATTTCTACTCTTTTATACTTTTGTTGAACCCTGGTCACTGACGAGAGGACCAAATGCAAAAGGGGATTTCTGGTATTATTACTTTGAAATGGTTTTCCATGGAATATTCCTTTCCAAGGAATTCCCTTACAGCCGCACACATTCAGCTGAGACATGCCGTCTGTGTTATCTGGCAATGGAAATAATCAAATAAAGGAGGAGCAACAGTTTTCTTTAAAGGACAATGGGCAAATAGAAACGTGTAGCATGTATTTTCTGACTCTAGCTGCTCTATTTGCTGTAAGTTGTGCCTATGTGTGGTTAAGTGTGACCCCAATCCTCTGGCATTTCCATCTCAAAACAATGAGCTCACATAGCCAAACCGCACTAAACAATATCGCTCTCTGTGTCTGAGTGTGAGGAGTAAAAGGTAGAGTGTTGCTGAGCTGGCTACGTTCAAAGACCCTGAAATACATGACGTCAGCATTCTACGTTTACGTTCATGCAAGCCTCAGGAGGCTACTGGAGAGTTCAGTTGCAGTGGAACCTATTTAGTCTGTATGTACATACAATAAACAACCCAAACAAATCAGATTAAAAACTAATAACTAACTAAATCACATGCAGTAATGAATATTTCTTTATACAGTATGATCCTTTATCGGATTTAACTAGATTGATTGGTCACTGTGGGATGCACTGGATAAAGGGGTTCAATACAGAATTATTTTTATTTAAGATGTTGCTGTAATGTGCTTTAGGTGTGGCTACACCTTTGCACAGCTCACCTTTCACTACTCTTATGCCAGAAAAGCATAGAGGTTTGAGTCAGACGGAGACATCTGACAACGCCCTGCCCTATATTCAGGGAAATGTCCCACTAAGGAAGCAACACAACCTCAGGCATCTCCGCCATGCATTGACCACAAAACCAGAAGCACAAGAGCTGACATTATGAGGGTAAACAAAGAGAAAAATCCGTTTTAACTGTAATCCGGGGGGACCCCTCAGTCTGCAGACCTCAGAGCAAGAGATAAAATTGAACTGCACTTCAAATGACTTTTCACAGAGGGGAGAGGGTTTGTCCGCTCCCACAATCTATAAATCCCAACTTCAGATCCTCAGGTTGAGTGATTTCTGCTTTTTTGCTAAACTGGTAAAATGAGAAGACAATCTACATGGTTAAATTAAATCTTTTCAGACACTGCTTTCTGGCTTCAGGTTTCTAACCAGCTGGACTAGGGGAAAGTAGACGAGCCTAAATCTGCTGTTTGTTTTTCTTTGCATAAACTTGGCTCTGTTGGGTATGCAACAGCTTGTGTTGACACATCTGTAGAGAGTGTGCACTATAGCTCCTTAACAGCGGACCTGTTAACCCGGGGCTGCGTGCACTGATTAGATGTGGGGTTTAGCGTGTGGCTAACCACAGTGTAAAGGTCAGATTTGTGGTTAACTGGCATCAACTGTTTACTGCTCACAATGACAAGAGATGCCTCGTAAATGTAGCCAGTCACCTCATCAGGTGAATAAGACCCCGCTACAATTTGTCTACTTTACAAGTCTTTTCCTTTTTAGTGGGTGGAACGGCATGGGAATGGGAACGGCATATAATTTAATGCAGTCCAATACAACATCAACCTCAATAATTATCATAGCATTGAATTAACACCTTACAGACAGTCTCAACAAAAATGCTACATGTAAGATTTACAAAACATAGCATATTGCAGGGCTCTTGCATTGCATTGCATTGTTGTAAAATTTGGTTATATGTCTATAATCAAACTTGTTTTTTAAGTCTTGTTTCTTGGACTGGAGTTTAGAAAAGATGATCTAACCGAACACAGCAATATTTGGAAAACACATCACTTATGTTATCTAAAGTTTGTCTTCTCCTGCCCGTAAAGCTGATAGCAGATACAGTTTTTGATACAGTTGTTCATGTTTGGTCACAACACAAAAGCCATTGTGTTGCTCCCTGACATTAATTAATGTGATAGTCAGACTGAGCGACCAAGACCACATTTGATAATTCTGCAGGCAGTTCAGTGGTCTGGAAACAGCCGAGTCAATTAGAGTTAATATCTTATCATTTCTTATTAATATGTTTATCAACCTGTGTTTAAAAGACATATTAAAAACTCATTATGTGGAGCAGAGACTAAGTAATTTATGTACAAAGCCTCTGTTCACTCTCCTCAACCTCTTGCTAAACACCCCTGACCTACGTACAACCCATCATTCACTGACACACAATTGACAACTTCCTTATTAATTCTCTTTTCACTCTATTACAAAGACCATTGCAACATTAACTGATTTTGAAGCAACCACCAAAAGGAAGTGAAGATACAGAGCAACGGGGAACCCCCAAACATGGTCCAAGAACAACAATACAGCCAGGCCCCTCTCTCTCTCTCTGTGTGTGTGTGTGTGTGTGTGTGTGTGTGTGTGTGTGTGTGTGTGTGTGTGTGTGTGTGTGTGTGTGTGTGTGTGTGTGTGTGTGTGTGTG
>JAVQJF010114257.1:0-24228 GCA_036023855.1 Gadopsis marmoratus
ACACACACACACACACACACACACACACACACACACACACACACACACACACACACACACAGACAGAGCCTGTATTGTGGTTTAGGGCTGGCTGTGAAAACCAGACTGACAGCCAAAAGCTTCATTCTCATCAAGAGATTATTATACTCATTATCTTCGAGAGACACACACACACACACACACACACACACTCACACACCTCATCTCTAAATCACTTTAGTCTAAAATGTATTTACTACACAGCTGTGTCAGCACATATCTGACACAACATGATCAAACAGCTGTCGACTCGGGGAGGACAACACAAGGTGTAAGAGAAAAAAAAAGGAAAATGCTGAATTTGAATTTGGCCACATAACTAAACACACACCATCTGGTTGACAACAGATGTTATAACATAGCAGGATAAAATAATGCATCATACTTGATTGATAATTACTGTGCAGTCTTTTTATTATTGTTGGTGCCATGAGGACACTTTGTTTCCTTGTTTTATTTGGCTGAGCGTATATTCATGTCAGGTCTGCAGTACTCTTGCTCTGCTTACTGCCGCCGCAAGACATAAATTGGCTCCAACCCTAAATGACAACTTTCCTCTTATCGCTATAATGTACGTCATTGTGGTTTAAACAGCAATATATCAGAAATCTAAGTAAAATCATCTCAATTCGATTTTTCAAACTAGACGGATGTTAGATGGATTAAAATGGAGGTGCAGAGGAACAGAAGCTTGGTAGACCTGGTGGACGTCTGACTGTCACTTGCACAGAGACACGCGGCTGATACACCCACCTGTGTCGTGCCGCTTCCCAGGTAGCCTTGTTTGATGGGAGGGGAGGATTTCTAATTTCACCAGTTCTGTTGTGCTTGCTAACAGCTGCGTCGCCTCCAGGACTGTGCAGTGTTCTGTAGACGTACCGTCTATGGACAGCAGGTGATCTCCGGCATGCAATGCTCCACATCTGGCAAAGCACAGAGACGGGGAGAATGAGGAAGGAAATGCCGGACAAACGGTTTCTTCGCTGTTGCAGAAATGCTTCGCATGACGCGCTTCAAGTGCTTCATGTATATTTCAGAGGCGGACTGAGACTCGGGGAAAGATCCTGTCTCCTGTCAGTTATGGGGCTGGACACAGCCTGTGTGTGTCTTAGAGAGAGAGAGAATATGTTGAATAAATATGCATCTGATGCACATCTGCAACCCAACTGCACAGGTTTGGTTTCAGGAGTGGGAGGTGACATAATGAAATAAAAAAGCTAAATGTATGTAAATGCTACTTCCTGACATTTAGCAAATGACACACCTGGTTAATCACCTTGGTTATTGTGCTCATTATGGTCTAACAACACACATACGCTAACACCTTTAATCCCATTTAGTTTCACTGCATTATATTCATTGCATCTTTACCAGCACTGTCCTTTGCTGCCTTATCTTTGTCTGCTGTTCAAATCCAGGGAGGCTTTAGGATAATATTGCAATTAAACATTGTGACCTGTGAATCAATATATGAATAACTTCTTTTCTTTCCTGAAAAACAGTTCTGTGTTTTTATTCTTTTTTAAGTCCTGAGTTTTGTCTGCAGGTCTTCCTCTCAGGCTGCTACGCCAATGAGAGGTGAGACCCAAAATAAAAACCAGTCCATAGAGTCAATGTGCTGCTGCTTTAGACCTTATAGCTGAGGCCGTGTGCATATTGTGTGTGTGTGTGTGTGTGTGTGTGTACCTGTCCACCACACTGCCAGATTTAACTCGGTCGATGACAATGACCTGCTTGTTTCGATGGTTGGCCGAGGTCAGCGTGATACCCAGCATTGCTCCTGGCGACTTGGCAATTTCCACTAATAGCGGCCCGGAGGCGTTCGTTACGGTGTCTGATTGGGGGAAAATGTTTCACATTTTAGTCAATTTGCTCTTTACTCTGATCTGATGCTCTTGTGCATACGAAAAAACAACAGTGACATAGCAGATATAAGAACATAAGTGAGCCTAGCAGATGATCTTGGGGAAAATCCACCCTTGAAAGCCACAGCCACCAGATGTGACAACCAGGGGATTCTTTGCAGAGTCAAATCGAGCCATGTTACCCAGAAGAGAAAAAAAAAGGCACAGCTCAGCCCGAGGCGGCAAGAAATGCCAACAGATCAACAAAAAAAGTCCCATTTTTTAATTTCAGTGGCATTTTAGTCGTCTAGAAACTTTTGCCGCAAGCTTTAATTCATGTCTGTGTGTGTGTGTGTGTCTGTGTGTGTGTGTGTGTGTGTGTGTGGTCTCTCACCCATGATAGTGACATCGTACTCTATCTGGAACAGGGCTTCCTGGCCGCACTGAGCCAACACGCTGAGGGCGTCGCTGTGGTTGGCGTTGTGCAGCGGTACGCCATCCACACTGAGGAGGCGATCACCAGGGCGCAGTGTTCCTTCTCTGAACGCGCACAGATCACATCGGATGGCGAAGCACAGTGATTGGACAAGAGACGAGAACACAGTCAACATACAAAATTGAGACAAACCACATCAGACGAAACAATGAAACTCTGTCAAGAGTCTACGGTTGGGAATTTTGTATCCCTCTTTAACTCCTGCTTCCTTTCTTTCCCATTTCCTCTTTTACTTTTATCTCAAAAGTCTAACTCGCAGCTCATCAGTTATTTCTCTTCTTCTTTAAAAAAAAAAATCACTTTTTAAATCACTCCTTCAGTCGCTCAAGATCAAATGTATTCTTGGGTAACGGCCATTGTTGTATATGACACGAGGCGACAAAATGACGGTGAAAATTCGCAACAGATTACAAAACCATAAAAGAAAAATCCCACCTTTTCCACAATTCCCTTTCTTATCATCTGCACTTTCTGTCACTTCCTCTTACATCCTATTTATCTCCTGCCTTCTCTTTCTGAAAGAGTACCCTTCTCCTCGTTACCTATTTTTCTTTCTTCAATCCCCACTTCCAAACAATCCTTTCCCTTCTTATTTCTTCCTCTTACTCATTTCCTTGCTCGCCTACTTGTTCCGAGCTTCTCTCTTCTCCTACCGCCACTACTCTCCGTCTTTCTGATCTTATCCTCCTCTTTACTCTCCTCTCATCTGAGACTTACAGTATCATTTGTCTTTAGGTTCATATGGAGGACAAACACAGTGGAAGCAGCACTGAGATGACAGATGATATTCCTGTGCTACGGTGTAATCTGGTTTCAATTCAATTATGGTAACTTTGTTTAATTTATTATGGTAATTTTTAAAAAGTCCCTGGTTGACAAGAACACTTTCACAGACTGGATGTTCAATATTTTAGAGGCACATTTCAGGCAATTATTTAGATCTCTGCAAATGGATATGGAGCATTTTGCTTTTATTTTTCCAGATGCAGAGGGCTGCATTAAAGAGCTGATTAGATGCTTTATGCATGATGCCAGGGTGAGTAATACAGAGCTGCCATCATACCAGCCAGAAGTTGTAAAGCATGACGCGGATAGCCCTGAAGCTTTTAAACAACATGATGCAAGCTAAGCTGAGACCAAAAGGCTTTATTAAGGCAGAGTCAAATAAAAGCCTGTCAGAAAAACATCATTAATCTGCCCTTGGATCTACCAGTTGGAACAGTTATAGCGATAGTACAGTTCTTTTTAAATCAATAAAAAAGCTGCAGGCCTTACTCCAAAGCCAAGCATCAAAATGTAATGTCTGTCCTTTGACCAGTTTTCCATTTACACACACACACACACACACACACACACACACAGACACACAAACCCCAGTCATGGTGGTTATGTACGAGTTAAGGTGGATTTAACTGTGTTTTAGGCTGGATTTTCCCTTTAAAGATCACGCTAACTTAAGTTGATGGTTGAAACAAAGTCTGAAGGACTGACATTTAGCCTGCTTTAAGGCCCGCAGGCTCTATCTGTGTCTTTTCCTTCTGCTCACATGATGATGCAGTAAAAGCAGTTTCTTTCTCATCCTAAAAAAAAATAAATAAAAAAAAAAACTATTCTTGAGTTGGCACTTTAATTCCCACTGGGTAATGCTAAAAAAGTGTAGGCACTCCTGGGACTGTACGGTGCTGTGGATTAGGTTTTCTCCAATTGGCATATAAATGGGATATAATGCAGCGTGGATATCTCATTCGTTTCCCCTGACCCACATTTTGAAGTTCATTTTCTTTAAAATGGTGTTAGGTGAGCAAAATAACTCAATAGTAGGATAGAATTTAATCTTGTCCCACTCAGTCTGTCAATCTTTGCGTGCACCTGTGGAGGGTCAATTAGGATAAGGCCTTGGATAATGTAAAACCACTAGTTCTGGTTGACCTGCAATCAATTTAGACAAAACAGTCCATTTGTTGCTGCATGCAATTATTTCCCTGATAATTGTTAAGCCATGGTTAACTGATGGAAGCTGCATTCTGAGTGTTGATTGATTAATGCTGTGTTTAGCAATCGTTTCATGATGTCAAGTGATTTTACAGCAGTTTATAAAACAAACAAGTGTTTGCCACATATCCAGGTATGACTTTCAGAACAGTTACAGTGAATAGCCCAGTTTTGCTTTAGATTTAATTATTTTGGCTATGAAGTTGGGGTTAAGTTACTTTTGGAGAACAAAGCACCATCAAAAACACCATCTACTTGTGTCTGAATGCTACATGAGCCACAATTTGTTGTGCACATGTGTATTACTCTTAACGCGAATAAGCCTCAGGAGAACATAAAGATTCAACATAGTGCTGTACAATAAACCAATTTTATCAAATTGCTAAGAATCCCTAAACTTTACCTGCGATGGGCTAACTTAAATATTGTCAGTAGTTGCTTTTAACGCACCCAGTTAGCATATAAACACAGTTCAAGTAATGACATGACGCAGTTTTCTATTTTCATACTAGCTTATTTATTGTATTTCATGACACAGCTTGTTGTTGAATTTGAGTGCAGGCCTTTCAGTTAGTATTCTGCTGTCACATTCATTAAAAATAAAAAGTACCTTCTTTGGGTCTCATGGATCTTTTGTTGAGTCTTCTCTTGACCATGTGCAACAACTAAAGATGGCCTCTTCTACTCCTCAAACAGGCAGTGGATGAGGCCAACTGTCCTCCTACTCCTCCTTATGGGAGTTGGCAAACAACTTCATGGCGCATTACTGCCACCAACTGATATGCCACCAAGGCACTTGCAAACACAATACTGCATAGCTTTCCTTTAGCCACATTCCACCACATGAGTTGCATACTGTCGAGATGCATTAGCTTAACTTACAGCAGTAGAGTTAGCCTAAAACTGACATTTGGATCTTTGATGGAGCAGTGACAGAATGCTAGCTGCACACGTGGACATACTGAGTGTTCCCATTCTTCCTGCTGATGCCTCACGTCTGGATCCACCTCTGTCTTCTTAAAGGTTCAGTTTTTGTGTTCTTATTAAAAAAAAACAACAACTTAGTTCTGGGTTCCTGGCCCTGTTGGAAGTGCATCCCACCACACAGCAGCTTTTAGACATGTTTCTGATGTTAGCCAGCAGACCGAAGTGACAAAGTCAATGGAGATCTGGGCTCTGTCTCTACGTACTTGACCTGAGATCCTCCAATCCAGTGTCTTTTTTGTAATAGTTAAAAAAGAATTTAATACTTTCTTTATCTGTATGTTTATGTTCAATTTAAAATTGCATTGTAGGATTTACTTGTTTCTCCCTGTGTCCACAACCTCTACGGCTAAATGTATTTTGCAGCCTGTCATGTTTCCCTCAGAGTAGGAGGTCTGAATTTCTGTAGCTGTAGATTCGAGTACTTTATCAAGGAGGATCATTTTAACTGTGTAAATGTGTAAGAATTCATGCACTGGGTCTACACAAGGTTGAATCACTGCTGCCTTGCATCAGTTAAACAGCCACCAAGTTGACATTTCTATGAAAATGTCATGGATTATTACATAAATACGAAGGCGGAGACAAACACATGATGACAACATTAAAAGGGATATGAGGTGATTCATGCCGCTGCTGCTATGAGTAACACATAACTGTCAACATACCAGTGATGGTCATAGGAAATTACACCGTTATCCCTGGGGTTTATTCGCACGAAGGCACAGACAAATCTCAAAGACTCTTGACTTCAGCTGGCCGAGCTGTGCTGTTAGTGGAGGCCAGTGCTCGTCTGGCTTGTCTTTGGAAATCATTGCCCTCTTCACCTCCAAATGATATACAGTATACTGCAGATGCAGTGTATGGGTTTATGGGTGCATGAGCATGCAGTCAGTGAGTGCTACCTGTCTGCAGGACCTCCTGGCCTCACGTAGGTGACCACTAGGGGGCGTGACTTGTGCCAGTCTTCGTGGGTACCGCCTGCAAGAAGAGCACACGTTAAAGCTGATCACACTAAATGCTGGACTCATACGACTACAAACCTTCACTTTCGTCATTTGTTTCCGTTCAGTGTGAAAATTACAGAAACTTGTTTCACAGTGAGGAATTTATTCTCTTTTTCATTTGCATTTTGGTCAAAGGGATGTTACTGTATCCAGTGTAGCACGGTTTCCGACGGGGATTGTTCTCATTTAAGGAAACCCTGACATCTGAGGTTAAAGAGACAGCTTCCCGGAAGGCAGGGACTCCATTTCAAATGTCATTGTATGTTTTAGAAATGGTCCCGCATTAAGGCAGAGCGACATACAGTTTGCAGTTAATGAGAGTAAACATTCAAATCACCGTAGACCGTTTGTCATGTTGACCTGACCGTTTTCAGCGTCAAACACAAATAAATGATGTGAGCTCTATATTTTGTTTTTACAAGGCAGGAAACAGTGATACTGCAACGGTCTCACACCATTCCAACATGGTGCCATGTCAATCCTAACGATCCATATAGTTCTCTAATTTTACTGATGGTTACCTCTCATGACGAATCCAAAGCTGTTCCCCTCCTTGTGCAAACAGATGTCGATTGTCTTTGATATAACCCCTGAGGAGCTGTCTGGTGCTTTGAGAGGGCGGAAATATGGAGGGACAGAGCGAGAGAGAGAGAGAGAGAGAGAGAGAGAGAGAGAAAAAGTGGAGTGAGAAAAGCAATTCATACTGTAGCTGGTAAATATTAGAAAATAATATCACAATATTTTCCTTCTCTTGCCTTATAACAAAAGTACAATGAAAGTTTTGCTCGCATACACTAAACACACTTTTGCCTCACGCTAATGGAACACAAAGATTCACTACAGAAAAACTAAAGTGTATGAATGACGATTTAAATTAATGCTACACAATTGCAACACAACGAGCACAATATCACTTTGAATTGCACCTGGCGCCCAACAGGTATGCAAATATGGAGTGTGGGTTTTAATTAAGGATGCCTTTGTTCTCCTTTACTGCTATCAGTGTAGCTACTAAAACTTAAAATGCAGTATAATTAAATAAAACTACATATATTTTTGGAGGCGCCGTTGGTGCTTCAGTCAGATAATGAGCTCACCAGGTTCTACCTGCTGCATGCTCTTTGAATTAACAGGCATTCAGACACAGCGTTAAAGGAAATGCAAGGGGCTGCGTTGATGTGGGCGTCTGATACAATTAGCTAAAGGAATAAATGCACGAGTTTAAAGGCTTTTCAGATTGGAAAACGCCGCACAGCAATTTACGATACTATGGCACAGAATATCTGAAAGTTATCGCAGCGATAATAGTTTTATCCTTACAATCGCCAGGTAAACAGCAGACTCACAGAGTTCCCATCGTGCATTGTGGTGTCATATGTCATTTGAAAGCCGTGAGACCCAATGAGGAGGATACTGAGCGGGAAAATGAGTTTTCCCATAACCAAACCTCCACCAGCCTTAACCATCTGTTCAGTTCAGACCAAAGATTCGCGATGAGAGGAAACCGTTTTAGAACGTCACAGTGAAAGGTTGCAGCGGTGTGATGGCTCAGCGAAGCCAAAAAGGTTGGACTAACATGTACCTGTAGGGGGCAGTTCATATTCCACCTCCAGCAGAACTCGCTCTCCTACGTTCTTCAGCAAACTGATTATTTCTTCATGCCGCAGTTTGGTCAGGTTGATGCCATTCACCGACTTTATGTAGTCACCGACATTTAGCTGGTCACTCCTGCACGGCAAAGGGATGAAAACGTGTAAACGAGACAGTCTAAATGCATCTATTCTTCCCCTTCGCTGGTGTTGCGCCCACCTGGCCGCCAGTCCTCCAGGCCGTAGGTTCGATACCCGCGGTTTCCCGTCCTTGTCGGTTCCCCCTGAGATGGTGAGGCCCAGTGTGCTGCCTTCTTTCTTCACCAGCTCCACCATGGTCACCCCCCGCAGAGCTTCTAACCAAAACAGACATGCACATAAAGGACAAATGCACACACACACACACAAAACAGGGAAAGAGAAGGACGTACCCCCACACACACAGATGTGTAAACACACACACACACACACACACTCGAACACACAAAATAGATAGAGATGAGTGGTTAGTGGCTGCCCTCAGTCCATTCTGATTCCCGGATTAAAGGGAAGCCAAGATACAAGAAAGATAAACCAAAAGAAGATTGCTGCTGTGTCCTTGAGTGAGACACTGATCCCCCGTCTGCTCTTTATGACAGTCAGCTGAAATGGCTGAAATGTAAATGTGACGATCAGATAAGATAAGCATGAGTTAATGGGAATTAACAAAGCCGCATTCTTTCATTGTGTGCATCACTCCACTTGAAATGTCCCTGACAGGGATGAAAAGGCCTCGGGAGGACAATCAAATATGTACAACGGTTAGGCGACTTTCAGAAACTTTTTGAAAAGGCAAAACAACGTATGCAGAAATATTTAGACTGCAGGTCATTGACTACATGTTACTGTAGAGATTTGTTTTCACTGTGAGATTAGTACAGTCTGTCAAAAACAACATAAACAAGTTCAAAAAGGGTGAACACCTCTTTATAGGCATTTGTCGCAGACTGCATGACACTGATTGTCCCCAAAAACCCGACTCTATGACTGTCCATTAAAAACATAGCAGAGCATTTAATCTTACGTTGAAAGCCTTAGCCTATTATTAGATTACCCATTTTAATCAGTTAATTCAGACTGAAATCCAATCAACCACCAAATTAAAGTAAGGTAGGCCAGTACAAAGGAAATCTCAATTCAATTTATTGCATTGTTATTATTCTGGTTAGATACAAATTAAATCAAAATAAATGGATTATTCAGCAGAAACTACTGGACATCATTCAATCACATAGGTTCCTCAGACTGACAGCAATCAGATTAGTGGAATTAATCTGTTATTACCGTTTTTAACAGGTGTCTTATTTTTATATACATGCAGTTGTTTTATTACTGTAACAGGCGACACTGTGTCATATTTTAGATGCAAATAATGTGTCTAAAAATGTGTCTGTGATACTAAACAGACTAATTTAGACTTGGGCTGCAACTAAAGATTATTTTCCTTACTTCCTAGAAAATGTCAAAGAATTGTGAACAACGGTCATCACAACTTCCCAAATAGCTTCTTTTGTCCGACCAGCAGTCTAAAACACAAAGAACTCTTCATTTACCTTCATAAACGACACAGGAAAAGCAGACAAAAGAACACGTTTGACATTGCTGCTAACTAATTTCTTTCCAAGATATTTCAAGACGTTATTTGGACCATGATACACTAAATCTCTTAACTGAAACCAAGACTATTGACATACTTTGAAACGGTCTGCAACTTGTGTGAAACAACATTAAAACCCACTGAAGGGGATTGATTCTCGGTGGACTGTGGTAACGAGGATCTCGGAGCGGTGGACCACTCTTACTTATTTCTGCAGGAGGACGAAAAACTATTTTCTATTTGTACAGTGTTGTATTCCCTAAACGCTTAATGAAACAACTGTACAAACAAAGGCATCACGATATCCAGAAACATTACATGTAACCTCTTTTCTAACAGCCGTTTACCCGCAGCGGCCCAGCTATTCTCGGGCTGAGTCGAGACTCAAAAGAACAAAAGAAGCGGTGACAGGAAGTAGTCACATGCGCACAACAAAATCGGGTTTCCGGGCAGTGACGGGTCCGACCCGGGCATGGTCGCCTGGAAATCTGTCTGAATGGTCGAGGGGAGCAGGCGCATCTGCCAGAGCAAATAAAACGTGAGCTCACAGGTTCTCCTGGTCCCCCGATGAGGTTATAGCCACTTTAAAGAGACGGCTTACAGTAACACCTCTTAGGGAGTGAAAAAGTGTTAATGCGAGTCTCAAAAATGCAATTATCATAGTTAAGTAATAAAACAAGTAATTGCGCTGATGTAATAAACTGATAGACAGCTGTCTCTCCATCTGTCTGTATTTGTATCATTGCCATTTACACGCACGCACACGCACAGTTTGGTGTGATAGATGGCTAGATTAGGTAAATCCCTCAGGCGACACTGAGGATCAGTGAGGTGCTTCACACCACAGTTATTTCTGGTGGGTATTACAACACACACACACACACAAATTATCTGCAGAAGAGCACTCATTCATTCATTAGTCCTTGTACTGCTCACATTTGCATAAAAACACCATCTCCTGAACTGAATCCATCTATCACAAAATGGGTTTTCCCTCCGCAGACGCAGAGCTGACCGTACTGGGAACCATAAAGTTCGAAGACACGCATGTTATACATGGAGAGAACTAAGGGCAGTTATTTTGTTATCTGTCTCTCACACAC
Organism: Gadopsis marmoratus; assembly: GCA_036023855.1. NCBI lineage: Eukaryota > Metazoa > Chordata > Actinopteri > Centrarchiformes > Percichthyidae > Gadopsis > Gadopsis marmoratus. Next base: position 10,691 of record JAVQJF010114257.1, read on the forward strand.
AAACACACACACTGAGATACATGATCGTGACGTTGTACTGTAATAATAGCAACAAGAAAACAGAGTCGACGACAATGTGGCCATGGATGGTGAACGAGGCAGATACTTTTGTGTACCTGTGATGCAACGTGACGCTGGACCAGAGCATGGAGCTGAGTCAATGTAACTGTGAGTGGATGAATAAAGATGGAGGTGAAGAGAAGAGGGACAAAAGTATTTATAAAAAAAAAAAAAAAAAGTTAGGAAAAGAGAAGACCTGATACAGGACAGGAACCAAAATGGTTGATTTGATGAGATTTGAGAGAAAGGTTGCACTGGATGAAGGCCAGTTCAGACCGAAGATTCTCAACGGGACAAAACCGTTTTAGAACCAAGCAGAGAAACGCGTCTCAGCTCGACTCGGCTTGTCGAATCGCCAAGCGGCTGGTTTTCGAACGCAAGGCACGTCGCCTGTTTCAACAGCCAATCAGCTCGTAGCGACGTCGTCTGGACCCGCTCTTCCGCTCATTTTTTTTTTTTTATGTTTTCGCCATTTCATCAATACTAGAAATGCAACTGTAGCAAGTAACTGACCTATTTTTAGAGGTTACAAATTATATCCAGCTACAAAAAAAAAAAATCTGAAAAGCTGTTACAGAGAGTCGTTGCTATGGAAACAACACATTTGTCTAGGTGCATTGGTGTAAACTGGCAACACTGCAAGTAGTAAACTAAACTGGGCTTTAGGGTATTAGTGTGTGGGCGAGATCGTACGGTTTTAGTGTTCAGAGTTTCATTTTGCAATTGCTGGTACAGCATCAGGTCACCATTTGACATTGTTTTCAGGATGGAGACAATAATAAATTATTGTAAATGTGTGATGTCTGTTATGGCAATAAGTATTAGAATTAAGAGGTTTTATGAACAGCAAACATCTACTCACAGACAGGCTGCCGTCTCTGCAGTCATATCCGGTCAGCCTGACATTCACTCACTAAATGCATCACAATCCGATACTGAACTAGAGAGTGAAAACGGTCCACTTTGGACAGCAGGAAGCTGTTTTTGTAAATTCCTCAGGCCCATCAGAGACGGATCCCGACGAGAGATCATCGTGACACTTCAGCATGGCGGCGCTCGGTTTCCTAAGCATTAACAGACCGTGATGAAGATAGTGGTGGAGGTCGTATGTACCTGGTATACTGTGTCTTCTCGTGGCCATGGTCTGTTCTGGTCCAGCGATATCCTTTGTTTTTCCATAAGGCCCTTCATCTACAGGGAACAGAGACACACAATAAAGCTTTTAGAGGCACCAGGATACTTCCATTGATTAAGTGTAAATATCGATTCATCCTGGCAGCGTTAATATCTCCACAGTGACCAAACAAAAATAAAAATAAATAGTATATATATATATAGGGTCCTGCATTTCAAAACTCAAAACTGCGTTCACCTAAGCATGAGGCCAGATGACAGCTCATGAAGATAAGGTGACGATTACAGCGTTTCCTTCGTGTCTCTACAGTGACACCGTTGACACATGCTCACTTTTTGGACAATTGCGCTACGTGGACAGCTGCTAGTGAGAGAAGGGAGAGTGTTATGACATCGCCTTTCTCCACCCAAAAGAACCCACCCACGTCATTAGGAGCGCCAGACTCTGTTCTCATTCCAAAAGCGCGGAAACACACGTGCAGAAATGAGTCGCGCCAACATTGCAGCTACACGCACGTGTGTCTCGTCCCCGAATGCAGCTCTCCTCCCTCTCAATCCATGAATCACATCTCCCTCTCTTACACACTCCCCATCTTGTGAAAGCAAGACACCATTCTTCCAGAGTCCCCACACACATTTTCATGGCGAGGAACACAATAGATGTTGTTAACTGTCAGATCATTTGTGGCTGTGCTCTCTGTGTGCCGTGTACAGTGAACGTGACAAACATCTGAGGAAACGTCCTGATCGAGTTGCAGATAAACCAAAGCAATATTCTCAAAAATCCTGAGTTGGGTGAAACATGTTTGGGACATTGAATCATGGTTGTACTGTTAGTCCCTCCTTTATATTGCGGGTGGCTATAGATTAGAGTATCCTACAAGCCTTCAATAGTTAAACCAATCTTTTATGGGCTCTCGTGTACTTCTGTGCTTCTGTGTTGTCATGAAAACTATGGCTGCCATTAAACAAACATCCAGAAATCCAAAAGAGGGGAGGAATCCAAACGACTTTAGCGAGCCCCTAAAGTCTCATACAGTGCCAACCACAGGTCAGAATTCCCACCTGTCCAGCATGTTGGCAGCACTTCCCCTGTGCTAAATAAAACACAGTAAAGTGGCCTCGAGGGTGACCCAATGTGCAAGAAGATGCATGATGGACAATGTGCCATCTGGGGCCCTTCCAGCGGAGACAATACACCACACCGCATACAGCTGGTGCCCTTCTTATTTCTTCCTGCGGCAATTCCTACCTGTGTACAAATTGCAGGTAACATATTTGCAGCAATTGCATCCATTTTGTATAAATACACAGTAGAGCCATTTGTGAAGTGTTGATGAAGTTAGTCTCCTCCCTGCTTGCACAGTGAAACAGAGGGCATCATTGTTGTATGTCACAGGGGGGAACAGATGTCCTGCTTTATAGTCTCTGGCAGAGACGCCTGAGGATTTTAATAATTGATAAGATATATAAACTCAGCTCTGCTTGGATATCCACAGGTGTCTGTTTAAAGCTGCCACTTTAAACTGCCGAGTTACAGTAGCTGCACAGCCTGGAGTCCTGCGAGACGCCGTCGCTTCCAAACTCCACTTCTAAATTACCATCCAACCAATCAATCAAGCAGCAAATCAATCCAATTCAATCAATCAATGGCATCTTGGAGACGCAGAGAGGAAGGTTCAAAGGAAAGAAAACAAAAACCACAGGAGTGAGGGATGCAGAGGTCGAGAGAAAACAGTAGAAAGTACGAGAAATTAGCTGTGGCTGACAAAGATATATATCATGTATAACGATATAATTTTTTATAAATAATTTATGTATAGATTGGATTTAATGCCCATTAATGATATCACATTTGTCAAAAAAAAAAAACCCTCTATTTAGCGATGCTTTTTACAGCATGAAATAACTCATCAAAACCAAACACCTGGACAAACATCAGCGTGATAAAAACGACCTACAACGTCAGAAACCATCTTTGGGAACATTTTATTAGACGTGTGGCGATGGAGATCGCCTTATCATCATGTCGTCCACCTTTATATACGAACTATGATCTAGACGGTCGCTGCTATTACTTTCCTTTTCTGCGGCAGGGCGAGCCGACATGCGCAGAACTGGTCTGGAATAGATTTTGGGTGAAGAATCAAGACAGTTATTATGGTGTTTTAGAGTTCATAATGTTAGTTATGAACTCGTGGGTGGTTACTGTTGAACACTTTTAGATTCCATTGTACGTATTTTAAGGTCTCATGTATGACACACGCCAGATGTTAAGTATTTTGCTAACGCTTTAACTTAACTCAGTTTGACAGCTGTTTGCAGCTGTGACGGTGGAGCTGAGGGTGTCGTCGTTGTGGCTCTGAGGGGAGAGGATGTGTCCTACTTTACGACCTCTGCTCCATCAGAGGGGCGGGATGAGTTTAATAATTCATAAGCCAATTCCCAAATATTTTCACAGCCTACTCCAGAAGTGTCATGAAGCTCCATTCTAATCAGAGACAATTACAGCACAGCCTAAACAGAAATGTCTCTGCAAAACCTGCAGAGCAGGCAGGCTGTGTATGTTGCTTTTCATCACCTGGAGCAGCATTTTAAAACGGCTTACAATCACCAACAGAATTGAGCAGTCGGAGAGGATTTTAAAATGCACATTGTCCTGCAAAACTCTTCACCTTCTGATTGTGCCCTTTGCTCTTTAAATTACGTTGACACTCTCCGCGAGGCTGCCTTCGGGTCTCATTTTCACTGCAGCAAATTAACTGCAGCAGTCACTTTGCTCTTTTAGCTAATTGACTCGAGCTCCCGTATGTAGGACATATTTCATGATTCTGTCGTTAAGCTTAACATTTTTTAAAAGGTCTTTTAAACAAAAGTGGCTCTGTGGTTGGGTTACCGCCCACCGTCCAAAGAAATGCAGGTTAGCGGAATGTGTGAGACTGCATTTTGGCCCGTGTGTTCCGCTCAGAGGTAATTAGTCAATACTACTCGGGACTATCAGCGGACTACAGAAGAACTACAAACAGAAACCAGAACGCTTCTGATACCAAAACCTAAAAATATAATAAACATTTCAAGCTTGACACGGGTTTGTAATAGGACACATATCCAGGACACACGGAAACCTCTTAATGTCTCATTTTCCGTATTCTTCATCAGCTTTTTGAAGTTCGTCTTCACATGAAGACAATGTATTTACATGAAACAACAATACAACAACATCACTATATTTTTTTCTTTAAGTAGTTTCCTATATTTTCCTACAATTTCCATACGTGGCACATTCTCCTGCCATCTAACGCCTTTGAAATATGCAGCACTTCCCCCGCTGGTAATGCATAGAAATCAGTTCTCTTCCCAGACGTGACAGCGGAAAGGGGGCCATTGTTGTCGCGCTTCGGAGTTTGGCGATCTTCACAGAGGTGTAATATGTTTAATAATTCATAAGTTGTGGATTCAATTTAGCTTTAAACCGCTTTCATAAGTTATCTGGCTGGCTGCTTTTCTTCTGTGCGGCTGTCACAGGAATAATGGACCCCGGAGGCTGCTCATCAACACACGCACGCACGCACGCGCACACACACACACACACACACACACACGCATAAACAGTAACACGTGCACACAAACTAACACGCACAGCCTCTGGCAGCCAAGAGTGATGCACACCCAAAAGGACTGAGGTCCCAAATGTGCACCTGCATGTGCACACGCACGCAAAGACACAAAACAGACCACAATATGTGTATACAAATACAAGTCCTACGCGCACGGTTATATAAACACTAACTTGCACACACACACACACACATAGTGAGACATTAAGAACGCTTTAGGCAAGTTGGCCTTCTCTGTCTCTGTGACTGGATGTAAAACAAACTGTTTTAGTCACACACACACACACACACACACACACACACACACCTACACACCCCTCCCAGCGAATGGTATGAATCCTCAGCCCTCGTCCTCCATTCCCACAAATTCGTCGTGCCAGAGTCTTGGTGGCTGAGGTATCAGCACACTGCAAACATGTTTGTCACAGCAGGCACTTGGAAGCACAACACACGATCTGTTAGCACCAACAGTCTTTTTGAATGGATATACACATCAGCTGCACTCTGACACGTTTCTTTCCGCCGGCTTTTCTCTCCGTTCCCCAATCCTGCCTGATAAATTAGCGTCTCCTGGTGAATAATTTGAATGTGATTAGGCTAATGACTGCTGGCATTTGTCGGCTTAGTGAACAGGTTGAGTTATAGACGAGGCGGCAGGCCAGATTCTTCACCTGCAGTAGAAGCCCTGGCACAGCGCTGACAGCGTGAGCATCCTTTCGAGCAGAGACGGTAAAGACTTTGGAGGAAGACTTTAAGCGGGCTGAGGGACGTCATCATAAAGATCTAACACATTTTTGCAAAAGATTCATCACTCACTATTAGCAAACATGCTACTTTTGGCACTGAGTGAGAAAGTTCATGCTGTGTATTTTTTCCAATTTGAAACTGTAACTGAAGACATGACTGGAGTGTTTTCAGACCACAATTTCGTAGAAAAACACCTCAAAATTAACGTTTGCTTGTTCTTTCTTTTAACTGCCTGTTTTATTTTGAAAAATTGCAACGTATCAATATTCCTCTCTGTTTTTTGCCTTTTTCCTTATTTATCAACGCCATCGATAGTAGTACAAGTTGCACCAGCCGCATCCTCAGTGACATATTTGTGTGCTTTTTGTGTTAATAAAAAAAAACATCTGGCCAATTATTAGGTTGGCTAGCCAACGTTGTTGTCTGGTGCATGACTTGGATTAAAGGTGTCCTGTGGAGTTTCGTCAACATTTAGTGTTACTAAAATGCATCTCCTTCCTTAAAAAACATTTCACAAAGCTGATTTTCTAAATGTTTTAAATTCAGCACTGCTTACATCCACGTTTACTCGCTAGCAGGCCTCTTCTCTGCCGTCGTCGCAGTGTATCTTGGTGTGTTACCGCCCCCTGTTGACAATAGAGTGACACCTTTGGTAGGCCTGTGCATTGCGCCACCACGTGCACAAGGATGTGTGTCCTTGGGAGCCGCTGATAGACAACCAGGTCCATAGCGCTACTAGAGGTCTACAACTCAGCTGGGAACATTGACAAGCTTTTGTCTCCTCTGGGCAGCCGGAAGTTGATTTCTTGCAGGTTAGTTGCAGGCTTAATTATTCATTTATTGGTGGGGCTACAGAATTTATGAATACATGAATACTTGTGGCATATTACACCACCGTTGCCTTCACTTTCCGCATCGTCTCTAGCTCTTCTTTCAGCCCTTGGTATTTCTCGAGCTTCTCGTGTTCCCTGTCGCTTGGGATTGCTGCATCTATCACTACTGCCTTCTTCTGCTGTTTATGTCACCGTAATGTCCAGTCGGTTCGCCATTACTAGTTTGTCAGTCTGTATCCGGAGGTCCCACAGGATCTTAGCTTGGTCATTCTCAACCATTTTAATGGACTGGTAGATAAACCCAAACGCAGACAGAAAGCAGACAGATGAAGAAACAGACAACAGTCAACTCTGGAAGACTCGGAAAACTGACTGAAAGATTACAGGGAGAATAACAGCACACATCTAGAGGGAAAAAGTATCAACACAAGCAGGGACTGTGCAAAAAGTTGCATCTTTAGTGTCAGAGTTTTCCAACCTGCTGCGAATGAAGCTCAGTTGCTGATTGTGGAGATTTTGCAGCAGCATGTTCAAACTGCACACAAGTACACCTGAGGCAATTTCAGGTAATAGAACTAGACTTTAGCCATAAGCAAGCATCCAGTGATCTGTCTAACCTTGAACCGCTACAACATTTCTTATACAAAAGAAAAGCCAATAATATATGATTCCTAATGGCGTACTTATAAGCTTAGTGCTCACTGCTGCCTGAGTGAGTGACCAAAATATTAACCATCAGCCTGCGGCACTGTGCCACAAAAGAGAGAACAATTCCTGCACCACCCCAAAGTTAACCAAGGCCTCTCCACTGCAAATAAATGAAGATGGCTGAAACAGTTGTTGCAGAACAAAGAATGTATGTTCTGACAAACACCCAAGCGTGCACACATCTATAAAGTACAAATTACAGGTGCAGTATCTTCTGCCTGCTTTATGGGGTTGTAGGTGGAAAAATTCCACCTGTCAGACTTAAAACATCCAGCTTTATACAGAAACACCTGCTAGGCCTTTGTAAGTGTGTGTGTGTATCTCTTGTCTGTGTACGTGCACGTAATGCATGAAGGGAATACTAACAGACACTGGTCTGTAGTATCTTGCAGGATTCCCTCAAGCTTTCAGCAAAGCTTTGCACAAACACACACACACACACACAAACATTGCATGTATAATCACACACGAACTCTTTGTCCTCGGTGCAGGAGGCTGCTGAGGGATGTCTGCAAACGTCCTCACTGCCTCCTCACAATCCTCCAGCAGTTTCAGGTTCCCTTTACTCTTTACTGTTAAAGCAGGTCTTCTTGCTAAGTAATATTAGCTCACTTGCTATGTCTTGTGTTGTTGCACTTGCTTGATGTTTGGCAGTGTTAGCAAATTCGACTCACTAGTATTTGATAAAGGTTAGGGTCACGTGAATCAAGGTGTGAAACCACCTGGGAACATTTTGTCAAGATCTGAAAAGCTGATAGAGATGCACCTGAGGTTTTGTGCAAGGCAACATTTTGGTATTTTTCACACCTGCCAGTCCCTCTACAGGTGCATGGCACAACACAGAAAAGGCAAACACACTGGGTCAGGACTCTGTGTCAATGTTAACAAGAATAAGGTGTAAAAGAGGCCATACATGTCTTGAGGCCGCAAAGGAAGGCTGCGACCAGGCCTTTCTGAGGCTTCTAATAACCACAGCTGGCATTGCATGTCTCCAACACGCTCACCTGCCCACCTCGAGAACTGATCTGGACCTAGTTCTCTGTTAAATGCAGGTGAAATTAGTATTGATCATGTCATTTAACACCTATATATTTCCCAAACAGTTGACGTCTTCTTTTAATGTTTGTCTTTTCCACCACACATTTTTCCTATTAACTCACGCACACACAGCAAAATCCCTGACATGCATATGCATCAGGTTATTTCACATTTTTTGCCTCAAGGTCACCAGAAACCTACTAGACAGGCAATGGGGCCAGACAGAGAGCGAGAGACGGCACTCGAGGCAGTCTGCAACAATGCACACAAACAATATCGCACAGACAAAACCCAAAGACATGTGAGCATGCTCTGACAGATACTCAGGGCGAGATCACATAATTACACAAACACATTCAAACGCACAGTCTCTGTTTCCCTTCATCTGTTTCGCTCTTGCACAAACACACACTTCGCCAGAGGGTACTGCTGTGCTAGTTGTCTACATGCGGACTCACAGGCGTACAGGCTCACTGCTGAGCACATTTACATGCACAAAAAATGTGTGCATATTACATGCAAGGCAAATGCAGATGCACAACACAAACAATTCATACACGCTGCCCACTTGCACTGCACACCACCACAGCGCGTAGTGTGTTTCCTATTCACAGCAAGCAACAAGCATTTATCGTACAGGCACATAACAGCACACTACACTCGCCCACAGGCGACACACACATGAACACGTACGCATACACGCACGTACAGAATTATGAAGCGATTCCTCTGTATGCGACAGGGATGAGGATGTGTGGGCGTACTGCATTATGATCAAAGTTTCACCCTATTTTGTTGGATGTGACACACATACACACACACACACACAGCCAAACTAGTTGTGAGAGTAAGACAGTGCCACTCTAGATTAGCGTGCGTGTGTTTATGGGAACATAAAATTGGCTTGCAATGTATTCAGTGTAGCAGTACTAGGCTCTTCAAAATAAGGGTGCTTAAATTTTTAGTTTAAGGCTGAGGTTCTCAGCCTTAAAGTTTGGAAGCTTGTTTTCTAAAACTGATGTATTGATGCAAAATTGAACAGTGGCGCTTCGGGCTCAGGCTATCACATATCAAAAATTCTAAAAGAAATCTTCTAAAAATTACATTCAGAAAAGTAAAAAAAAACAAATCTAGCCCGAGCCCGAAGCTTTATGCGACAAAACGGCCGAAACCCAACCCCCACACCAGTTACGGACCTCTCAGAAGTCTGACGCAACACTTTAGAATTTATCTTGATCTCTTTTTGTTTCAGCACCGCTGTTCGATTTCTTCAAGCGGTAGATTCAGAGTACATATGGGGATTTAAAATCGCCAGATAAAAGCCTGTCTGCACTGTGGGCAATGACATTACAAACATTTGTCCGATATGTATTTACATTATGTTTCATGCTAATATTCACATGACAGACAGATCACATCTTAGTTACTATACTGCAACACAAACTAGAAAAACTGCATTTCCTGAAGAAAATGCAGAAAGGCTGTCGCCAAACTGGATAGCTGGCTTGAAATGTTGAATAATCCTGAAAGTGTGAATGATGTGGGAATATTGAAATGTTGTTCCCCTTATTTTTGTCTGCCGTGTTCAATCACTAAAAACCTTACACACCACTACTCACCCACATAGTTTGACCGCTGTTATTCTGTAGCTTACTATGAGTAACACTCTTCTGTCCTATTACTCTAAAAATGGCCCGTGTAAAGACCATGAATGGGTTTAGAGCCACAGAAGGATCTTGTTGAAAGATTCATGATCATCATCTGTGGTTTCTTTAAAGATTTCTGAGTTTCAGAACCCAAAGAGTGCATTTCAGCTCCCTCGGAAGAAGTACCGAGCAGCACCGTTCTTTCAGGACGCACAATGCCGAAAATTGTGAAGTAACAACACAAAGGGATTTAAAACTGCACTTATAAACTAAGTGCGCCTTTTCAGCGTGTCCTCTGCGTTTCTTCTGCAGCAACAACACATTGATGCAACAGCAGCAGCACTCTCTCCACGTCTCTCTGAGAACTTGAAAGTGTGTTTCATCTGTGAGTACATCACGAGTTTTAATATCACCCAGAAGATATAAAAAGAAAGTCGTCGCACTGTGAAAACAGAAAACACATAATGAAAATCTCCATACGACTATGTGTTTGCAAGGCTGCAAGGACAAATTAATGTCCAGAAGGTACTAGCATTGCACACAATAGTAAATATTAACATAATAATGCTGCCTATTTATGATATTTAGTTGTCTGAGTTAATGTGCACAATGCACTTGAATGGGCCGCAACAACAGGAGTGTGCTGTGTGTTTGTACTGGCCAGCTGCCAGGCACCAACGCACCATATTAAAAGTGAGGCAGGCTGCTGCTGGAAATAAAAAAAAAAAAGAGCAGCAATACACAGCGAGGCTTATCTGGGTACATAAAAGAAAACACAAGATGCCATTGAAAGGAGTTGAATGGAACGGAGTAACGCTCTCAGCCTGTTTAATTTGGTTGAATAAGGCATTTAAGCCGACACACCATCATAATCAACCAACTATTCAGCAACCCACCAGGTAGGCGTCACAATACAAATGAACTGGCGTGCCGCTGAGGAGCGCAGATAAAGACACAAGCACCTGGTCACTCATGGCTACAATACAGGAAGATTGGCAGAACAACTTGCGTGAAGAATCCTCCGATTATGTTGTGAACATTTTGTTCTCAGAAAAGATGAATCATTACTTTCACCTACGTTTCCCACAAAATGGGTCAGTTTTAATGCTCGTTTTGCACTAAGTCACATCTTAACGGGATCTAAACTACAAACGCTTTCCCGCGGATGTCCAGTATGTTGTCGTCGCTCACCATCAGCTGGATACCGTACACAGACCTCAACAGAACAATGACAGCGTTGGCCCGTCATTCAAATGTTCGCATTTCTCTGACGAGGATTCTGTTCGGGTTGTGCAAGTAATAACTGTGGCTGAAATATCATGCGGAGTCTCTACGGGCGGCCGTACAAAGCAGGTGACTTCGAAATTAGAGACTGCGTTTTGCTTCTTGTGACCTGCCAACAGTTCATCTCTTTTACTCATGAAGGCAATCTGTGTCGGCCCCTAAGGTCCCCGAAACCGAGTAATGAAACTGCCTTTCAACACATTTTTTTTGGACGTTTAGTAGGAGGGTGAATCATCTTTGCAGCAGGAGTCAAACGGTGAGTCTGGTGATATTCTATATTTGTCTTATCGTCAAAACAAATCCCATGAAAAGACCAAACCCAGCAAACATTGATCCTACTAACAAGTATTGTCTGTGTATCAAAGTCTGATATATCCCATTCCTCTGTGCCGTAGAGCTCCATTGTTGTCCAAAAACTATAAAAAGACATGAATGAGCCGCACGTTCCTTCACACACATGCTGTAGTTTATTCCCACATACACCACCCTGCTGCTGTAAATACAGCCTTGCGCATCGAACGTCTGGCTGAAAATAGTCCCAAACAGTAGTTTCCTCCTGTTTGAGCAATGTTTGCTAAAAACTACGGTACCCACCTGTTTAAGGATAAGGATTGCATAACCTTTTTTTTTTTTTTAAAACAGATGCATATATTTGTCAGACATTTTAAAAGGATTTACGTCTTCAGACAGACAGGGCAGGGAAGTAGTCAAATATTGAGAGACAGACTAACATATTGGTTTTGGTCTTTTCAAGGCATTTATTGGCAAAAACAATAATATACAATATCACCGGTCTTATCCATAACACTTCCAAACCCAGACACTAGTGGACCCCCTGGTGCACCCATGTTTGAAAAGAACGCAGCACAAAGCGCCCTCTTGGATGCCCCTATGGCAGATAAAACATGATAAAGTGGCCCAGTGCGCAGTAAAATGTAATAAAGTGCCCTCAAAAGTGCCCTTCCACTGGAGAAAATGTGATGCAGTGCTAAATAGGCTGCCTCACATGCGAGAAGATGAGTTGGCCTCTTCGTGCCTCTAAATGGTTTAGTAGTTAATAGCTCCCTGTGTTAATCTTAACCTGCTGCACAGACAGCCTGAGGCCACCACTGCTCCCAGAAACAGCTTCTCTTGTATCGGCCCTGCTGGCAGCATGTATTAACATACTGTAATTTCCAATATACAATGCTTGTGTTCATACTCTAAACTCCCGTAAGTATGTGGACGTGTGTGTTTGTGTGTGTGTGTGCATGACGTGTATACACACACACACACACACACAGGCTCAGTGTTACTGAATCCCAAGGCGTCTGATTGCGGTCATTATGATGCTGCAGGCGGTGAAAGTGTGTAATTATGCGCTGTCCCCCGACAACGCTAGCACACAATTCGACTGTAGTTAACACACATAGCCTCGCGCAAACACACACGCACACACACAGGTATGAACTGTATCACTCCACCCCCCCCCAATCTTCTGAGCAAATATAACACAGACAGGAACAATGAACAGAAAAAAAACAAAAAGACAGGATGTGCACAAATAATACAATTACAGTATACACACACACACAAACTCAGTCAACCCTTACACACATTTATTTACACCCCCTTATCCACCAACACACACACACACACACACACACACACAGACACAGACACAGACACAGACCTATCTCTCACCCACACATATAGAGCGGCTATGGAAGGAACAAGCAGTAATTAGGATGGGTAATGGCTTCTCTGTTGTGGTTAATTGCAGCCTGTATGGATCTGGTTGATGGGTGGGCAAGGTTGGGGTGGGGGGGGTGGGGGTGGGGGGGGGTTGGCTGAAGAGGGTTGTCACCGCTTTAGCTCTGACGTGTTTGTTTTTTTCCCCTGCATCCCGACCGTACCTCTTTTCTCTCAAAGCTCTAAACTGTGTTCGTGAAAAACTTTCCAAAAAAGCGGTGACACAAAGTGCTTAACTCGTCGGAGGAGAATCGCTGTGAATGTGGACACGTCGGATATCGGTGCAGTCTTACTGCTCAGTTCGGCATCATCACTGTTGTCATTTTTTATCCTATTTCATACTTCAAAGGAGCTCTGTGTAGCAATTATTATAGATGGAGGCTATACCTGTGGCTGTTGATCCACCTGGACCTCCTTCCCTGTGCAGACTTTGTGAATCTATACTAACGTCAACTGATCGCCTCCTTTGCTACGGGTTGGTGGTTCGATCCCAGCTCCTGCTGGCCACATGTCGAAGTGTCCCTGGGCAAGACACTGAACCCTGAGTTGCCCCTGGTGGAGGCCAGCATGGCAACTGTGTCCCTATCGGTGTATGAATGGGTGAATTAGACTACTGTTCAAAAACTTAGATTACTGGTACAGCGCTTTGGGAACTGTTTCGGTTGAAAAGCGCTATATAAGAAAGAGTCCATTTACCATCATTCTAACAGCCACTTACAGTTACGTAAGTGCATTTCCTG
>JAVQJF010114263.1:0-17284 GCA_036023855.1 Gadopsis marmoratus
CCCCCCCCCCCCCCCCCCCCCCCCCCCCCCCCCCCCCCCCCCCCCCCCACGTCACAAGTGCTTGGTAATTATTTCCGGCTGCCCTATCTACTTAACCTAAACAGTTCCTTCTTGTTACAGAGAGGAAGAAAACATGTTCTCTTCACCCAAAGAGGGTAATGGTGGACAGTTCAAGACACAATACCAAGCAGGACAGTGTGAGAGAGCAGCAAAATGAGATGCCAGGGGTTTTTTCTTCCATCTTGGAGCCTGCAGCAGGTGATCAACAATGCTTTAAAATGGATAAAAGTTTTTAATTTCAATGGCTAATGTTCAAAAGATCTGTGCTCTTCCTGAGAGTTCTGGAGAAAAGTCAAGAACCATTAAAATACTTTGTACACAGCGGACCGTAACACATTTGGAGTTTTGAATGGGGGGAGGGGGGAAGAATCATGTACAAAAAGTATGTTTTGAGTTGAGGGAAATCAAATTTACAGGCAGAAACATTTAGCATTAGTTCTATGGTCTGGTCTGTTCTGGGGTATAGATGCATGAAAATCCCTCATATTATAGGGAGACATATTACAAATGATACCCTCGGGATTAGCAGGCCAGACTATGGTTACGCGTATGTACGTTACATAAACCATAACTGACAGATGAGGCCCATGAACGGTAAACCGGTGCAATAATTTGTCCAGATGTAGCAGACCTTAAATCACATCTTAGGCGTGGATGAGCACAAAAGGTCCTTCATGAATGAGGGAGGATGTGTCAAAACAAAAGCTTTGCCAAATCCCTGAAAACACTCTGCTCATTATCTGGCATTGTTTGCAAAAATACGAGTCTAGACTTCTATGATACTTGCATGCATTACACTGAAAGCTAGGAGGGTTATCGGCATAGCAGACTCACCCACAATACCCAGATTCACAAAGGGAATGATTGTGGCTGGAATGTGGTGTGTTCCCAGGAAGACTAGAGAGGGCCATCACAAAAGGAAAACCCACACGGTGGGCACTTTTTCTTCTGCCATGTACAGGAAGCAAAATGAGAACTATCAAGTTTGACACTATTCACAGGGCCTTCACAGGGCCCTACAATACAATACCTGGCTGGGCAGGCAGAATGCCGGGCTTAAGAAAGGGGAGGAAAAGGCTGGCAAAGTCTCCGTCACGTGAAAGCGTGTCGATATTTCTGACACCTCCAGGCTACGTGCCAAATAAAGAGCATAGGAGCTTGTCGCTGTGGGGCCGCTGGGCCCACCAGAATGCTGAAAGCTGGTACCCCTAATGCGCCAACCGAGACCTGGGATGGAGGATTTCTGTGTAAACAAGGTTCAAAGATCTCAATATGCTCAAGTTGTAAAAACGGAGGGAAATAACAAGATATCAAAAGGTAAGAAAAGCAAAAAGAGCATTGTAAGAAATAGTTTTCTGGCGGGGGCTGTGGGGGGGGATTGAGGCACAAAATGCCTCTAAATCAAAACATTAGTGGAAACTATTCAGATTTATGTGAATGACACAGAAGTGTATGCAGATCATGAAAATCAATTAACCGGATTTTTTGTATCCCATCTTATTCCACGTGTTGGAATTCATTTAAAATGTTTGGAAACCAATAAGGGAATGCTAGCTCAATGATCAGAGTCACCTGCCATTTCATTTCACTTCATTATAAAGACTAACATCCTATTCATGTTAGCATTTTCTGTTTGGGTTGTTATTTTACACTAACCAATAAGCAGAAGGGTGACATTTTTGGCACATCCCATTCTTTTTTTTCAACTTTTGTGAAGCTCATTGGCTGTCTAGGCTCCTGTTAGAAGAGAAGATCAATACCGCTGACACTGGCAGCATAAAACTGCAGCTAGTGAATGGTTAGCTAAGCTTAGCATAAAGACTGGAAAAAGCTAGCCTGGCTCTGTCCAGTTCACCAATTCACTAATTATAACTTGACATCTCATTTGTTGCAACCAAACTAAGGTGTAAAAACAAGTTGTGGTTTTACAGGGAGTTTTGTGATGGTTTATTTCTTGGTCGGGAACAGTGACTTCCTGGAGTCTTGCCGTCATGGTGAGGGTTGCCAGGCAGTTATTTGTGCAAGTCGACCTCCAACAACCTGTATGGCTGCGTCGATCTCATCTATGCTTGTCAAAAATGCTGTAGCCATTTTTCTGGAACAGGAGGGCAACACCCCTATTCTTAACTCCACCTACAATGCTCTGATTGGCTCTTGTTTTTCAAACCAGGGAAACAGCTGTCGTGGGAAGGAACCAGGCTAAGAGAAAGCATCTTCCTCCAAGACTGCATGTGTCCTTAAACTGTCTTCCAGCCACTGCTGTCCTGTACCATTTATCATGTCACTTTCAGATGATTTGCAGATGAAAGGTCACATTTTCTGCACTTAAGGACTGGTTTGCCAGTAAGAAAATATCTCATTTTTGGATGCGTCTTTGAGAAAATCATTAGGGGAAGTAACATAAACCATATGAATATTTTTAACCAGACAATTTTGATGAAAATATCAATTGCATGGGGAGGTTTGGATGGCAGTTCACGCTGGGGTACTTGGATGGAGCGTCCTGGGGTTTGGCAAAATGTAGACGAGGACTTGAGAAGAGATGAGTATAAGGACCTTGTCTTCTGAACACATTACTGTTCGTTCACTTTAGTGAATTGAATAGCCCTGTCTTTTTCACTGAATCACTTGATACTCCCTATGTGCCTATTTAGATGGAAGAGGATTATTTTAAAACTAAAATAAACCATTAAAAAGGAAACTCACATCTGTTCTTGCAATGATCCTGGACAACTCAATTGTTAGTTGTGAAAATGTGCTACTTTTCAATAGACCACAGATGTGAGAAAAATAACATGAAGATACCGACACGAACAGTAGAAACATGTTTTTCTTCTTCTCACAACCAGGCTTGAGCTGAAATGATTAGCCAATTAACTGATTGATTTAAAGATGTCACTATGGGCTGTGGGACGTTCTTTACCGTTTTCTGACATTTCAGAGACAAACCAAATAATCCATGAATTTAAAACCAAATCAACCGATTAAATGATAATGAAAATTACTATTAGTTTCAGACATGTGTCTTGTAATGCTAGTGAAACAGCTCAGAGGGTGAAATTGTCTAAACACACGGTCTATTTTTAAGCCTTGTTAGGGTTTACAAACGTAAACTGAGGTACAGAGTGTATTTTCCTGTTAGTACAGTTACCAAACAGACAAACAAATAAATAAATAAAGGATGTCTGTGCAAACATTTCTAGCGTCACTCCTATCACATTGCTATGGGTACTGGTGGACACCGTGACAGCCATGACACAAGTACAGTCCAGTCTATCATAGCACGGACACCCGTATGCCAAAACATGCAGCTCAGCAGCCAGGAGGGGTCATAAGGTCAGCCGAGCTGAATCATGTTGAGTCAGCGTGTGGTGAAAGCCCAAACACATCACCCTTAACCCCCCACTGACCAGCCCACACCCAGACCAAGAGCCTCACTCATCAGCCTCCGCCGGTTCCCACCTTCAGACGCCTTTGAAGTAGAGAAAGCGTGCCAATTACTGATTGGACATAGGGGGCGTCTCTAATAGAAACAAATATTATGTTGCTTGCTCATGTGTGGGAGTGGTTCAGCACTGGAGAATGAGAAGCAGCTGGCATGAGGGTCATCTCGAATCTCACATTACACATACCGGTAAGGAGCGGAAAGAGAGTTCAGGGGAGGGGGTCATTTGTGAATATGTCGGATGCAGACACACTTGTTTGTTTGTGTGGTGTACGCCATCTCAGAGACACCAGCTCAAATACCCTTTACTAAGTAAAATGCTTTATAAATAACCCACATTATCATAGTTTATTAAGCAAAAATGATAAACATTCCCAGGTTTCTGTTAGAGGATGTGCAGCTTTTCTCTGTTTTATATCATTGCAACCTGAATAGAAAATAAGCAACATGCAGACATCCCCTTAAGCTCTGGGTACTTAATTGTGGGCATTTGTCATCATTTCTCTTTTTTTTTTTGACTTTTCTTAATGTAAATGATGAATCGAAAAATAATGCAGCTAGATTAATAGATAATGAAAATAATCATTGATTGCAGCCCTAAAACAGTGAAAAAATGGTTCACATTGGTCAGTAGTGTGGTAACTAACAACCAAGTATTTTCTACTAATTATTTACTATTAATTACTAATTATTATCTCTCCATCAGTCGATTAATCACTTGGTCTATAGAATGTCAGCAAATAGCAAAACGCGTTCCCAGAGTCCATGGTGACGTCAAGAAATGTCTTGTTTTGTCTGACCGACAAAATGATACTCAAGTTACATCACAGACTAGTAAGAAAAACTAAAAAAAAATATTTTTCTATATTCATTGTATTCATTCAATATTATTCATATTCATTTGATAAGGTAGAACCTGAAAATGTTTGGCATTTTTACTTAAAAAATAACAAACAACTGTTATCCAAACTACTGATGGATTTTCTTTTACAACTAATAAACAGACTAATCCTTCCAGCTCTAGTACACATGCTATGTTGTGAGATTCACAACACAAATCATGTTGTGAATTATTATGTTAGCTTTTTGTTGCTATGATAACTTATAATAAATAGATTGGAGAAAAAAAAAACATTAGAAGCCAGACTTGTGATAGTGTAACTTTGTAAAATTAGAAAAAGAACCGCAAGCTTAGACCTAAAGAATAAATGGACGTGTAGTCAAGCAGCAGTAGCAAACCTTTTTTTATCCGCTCTGCAAACACAACACTTCCTAAAACTACCCAGCGCTGACAGGGCTGAAGAGTCCTCTTAAGAGGCTTAGCCTCTATGGAAGAGAGTGTTAATAAATGAAATACTATTTAGTGGATGATACATAATAAAGCCTCTTGTCTGGCACTCTTCACCAACATCCTCTGACCCACTACTCCAAACTTTTTTTGCATAAGCGCGCCGTATGAGAGGGCAACCAGACAAAACAGACACTTAAGTTGTCTATGTGCAAAGGAGGTAGGAAGGGTGGGAGAGGGAGGGTGAGTGGGAGAGGAAGGGGGGTGGAGTGGTGAATGTGGTCTGCTCCACTGTAGGTCACTCTGTGTCTGAGGCTAGACAGGCTTAGAGAATATACACCCCTGTAATGCAGACTTGAACTGCTTGTGCTAAATATATCCTCATAGTTGGGATAGCTGGATTTTTATTGGGATTCTGTATCTTTGTTGCCCTACACGCTGATTTTCTTGCAATTTCCAACAACGTGAAAGCAAATACCTGCTTGAGGTCGCAGTGGTTGAGGGTGCTTTGCCCAATAACACTCTCAAAACAGATTAAATTATGCGGAAATTGAGTTCTCAAGTGTCACAAACCAAACCGGCGTGTCTAATGGAATAGCCCTGAACTTAGATGATTGACACGGAGATATTAATCAGCTCCCCTTGAGTGACCTCTGAATCAGGGAATTTACCAATATCTTTAGATGATTAATCCTGACCGACGGACTCGGGATCTTTCAATCTGATTCCAATTTAGGTCTTTCAAAACAACCAACAACCTGCCTTTACACTCAACTACCTTACCGCAAATCAAACCACACATATTTTGTCCAGATGTGATGTTACATGCCAAGCAAACACTGTGCTCTAAATTCACAAGAAAACCAAAAATTTCAAATGAGCAAACTTAACACACCAGGCATCAAATGGTCCTAACCAATTTAAGACTCTCTTCCTCTCCCCATCTTCCTCCCTCCTTCCCTCCACCCAATTCCTCGCACTCTAATAATTGTCCTCCTCTGTCTCATAAAACCCTAGTGCCTTTAGAGAACTCTATAACAAGGCTTCACAAGCGCTTTAAGATTATGGTGTTGTCTTTATGTGGAGAGAGGGAGTGCACTTGGCCACGGCTGAAGCAGGAGTCTCAGACACTCAGGCGTAAGTGGGAGATATTGTATTATGGCACTTTGAAGCAGCTGCTGAGGTTATAACCACAGTTGTTTCTGCAAAAGGGCCAGAGAGTAAAGCAAAGGCCTGACTCTAACTGAGGGAGGCCGCAGACATTCCGTGTAAAGCTGTGTATCAGTGGCCAGCCAGCCGGACCCTGGGAGCTGCCCAGCATGCTTAATCAAACAGTAATTACAAACAAAAGCAGGTCGGCATGGGCACTCTAGGGAACAGCTTTGGGCACTGGAGCTCCATCACGCACGTCTTTCTATTTGGCATTATTTGTGTTTGTGTTATATTGTGTTTTTGTCTGTCCAGACTTTAGAAGCAGGAACTAGGGAATGTTTGGCATTTTTGCTTGAGAAATTATTTTAAAGTCCACATAAAGCAATAATAAATGTGTTATAAGCACCCAGCCAAATTTGAATGATTAACAAAATCACAAAGAATATAAAATTAGGTTTCAAAATCGTGAGAAAAAATAAGCAGTATTCTCTGGTTTGAAACGCTGGGGTCGTGCCCGGCTCAGTGGTACAGTAAAGTTATCTACCAGCTCCTTCAGCAAAGAACAAGTGAGACTTGCTGCTCAGCAACAGACTCTCGTTCAGCAAGCTAACCCAGCAGCACAAAGCTTTCGTTTTTACATAGTGTTAGAGGAGGGGTCATGCTCAGTATGGCTCCAGTGTGTCACCAAGCCATGATTTCATGGCCCACAAAAATTGTAAAAACCCGGTATAATTCCACAATTCAGTACTACATAGTTCAGTGTCTTCATGTTTTCAGCATTTATTTTCTAAGATGTATAATGTGTTTAGAAGGATCTGAATTGAATTTTCTTTACACAGACTTTAAACCTGAAATAACTGATTTTTCTGGCCTCTTGGGGGCAGTGGAAACTACCTGTGGACACAACACTGACATACTTGAATAACATAAAACTTGACATATGACAAATGACATAAACTTGAATGCAAGCACCCATAAGATATGGAGTAATGTCATTCATTTAGAGTTGTTTTTCCGTCCATTTGGCGAATGTAAATCCAATATTCACCCTCCTGTTTGCTCTGGTTTTTGTCTCAACTAACCTCTGAGGGAAATATCTGGCTCTTTAGCTGCCTAGTTCTCCACTACATTCACCAGATAGTGCTAGCTTTGTCTGTCTGCTGTTTGTTGCTGGACAGGTCGTGTACAGTTTTAGAGCTTTTCATCTGAAAACAGCTGCCTGCCGCTGCTGAAAATGAAACACATGACAGCTGTGAGATTAAACTAACAATAAAGTTGCGAGCTGGAAAACCAAAACAATGAGCTGAAAGACAGAGTCGGGTGATACATCTCTGTGGATTTATCACTACGAATGACACCTGTCACATTGCAGTCTTTTCAGCCGTTATTATAACATTGATTACAGCTGCTTTAATGACTAATCAGTTATCAAAACAGTTGCCCCATCATTTTTCTGTCTACAGCCTCCAGATAAATGATTCACAAATGCCATTGAAAATCCTCTTCACCGGATTAGTTCATATTTTTGACCTGAATGATATTCTTGCCCTTCATAGCCTAAATTTGCCTGTAATGGAGATGGCCAAACAAACTGCAGAGACGCGAGTTCCTGTAAGGTTTGCATTTTTTCGACAGACGAGAACGAAGGACGAGATAATGAGAGTGTCGCACAAACATTCAGACGGAGTTTTTGGAGCAAATTCAAAATATCATTTGCCCGGGCCAAAATGCAACCTCATCTAAATGAGGTTATTCAGAAGTGTTCACTACAGAACAAGTGGCACGCCACTTTCTCCTCTGGCCGCTTGAGAGAGAGAGACAGACAGACAGAGAGCGAGCCAGCATAACCTCTCAGGGGATCGAGACCTTTGTTTGATTGGTCTAACCAGAAAGCAATTCACACTTATTGACAGCCCGATGAATGACTAGCGTGCTGACATACGCTGCATGCCCAAAAGGGAGAGTGCTCTCATTGCCCTCTTCCATGTGAGATGGAGACCACTGTACTGTAAACAGCTGAGGGCCTCTCATTTTGGCCCCTCTGGGTGAGCATTAGAGTACTTCCCGCCGTCACAAGCAACAGCATGCCACAAAGGAACCTCTGTAGCCGACAACACTGAAGTGGCCACTGTCTTTTTGGTGAGTCTCAGGGTGTCTCAAACTTTTTTCCATGCAAGCTTCTTTTCTTTCACCCCCTCCCCATTTTTTTAGAGGCCCTTTTTTTCCTCTCCTCTGCTGTTCCTCTCAGTGGCCCCTACTGAGAGGACAGAGACAGACACTCCGCCCAGCCAAAGGTTTGTCTGCCAGTATGGTCAGCTTTGGTCTGGAACAAAAGCGCACTGACGCTGCCCACACACAGCAACCCCCCACCAACCCCCAAACAAGTCCACAACAGACTCCCACATTCTCCCCAATCTCCCTCTTTCCGCGTTATCTCGTATCTCCTTCGTCTTTTAATGACAAAGTATTCACTTCTAAGATCTGTCTGTTTTGAACATTGCTGACCTTGGACAAGTCTTACTGATGTTTAGGCTGTGCTTCAGCACTTAATAAAATGCTTTAGGAGATCTGCTGTGTGCCCAGACTGCTCACAGAAATTCATTAAACTAAGCTGCAGATACAGTTTCCGACTGCTAGGAAAATGGAGAAAAAAAACAGCATTCATGGAGATTTTATCATTCAGAAACTGAGAAACCTGGTTTCCATAATGTAATGGTAAGGGATTAGAAAAACCTGATTCTCGCAGCACACTTTTCCTGGATAAAGATGATTTCTTGGCCATGTATAACCAGTAGGGTTGCAATGAACGATCATTTTAATCATTCAATATTCTGATGATATTATCGATTCATTGTACAAAATGCCAAAAAAAGTGTGAAAAATGGCCTTCACAATTTCTCAGAGCCCAAGATGACGTCTTCAAATTGCTTGTTTTGTTTGACCAACAGTCCAAAATCCAAAAAGATTCAGTTACTGAGAAAATCAGCACAACATAGAGTGGGAACAGCTGAATGTTTGGTATTTTTGTATGACAAAAATAAACGATTAGCTGATTAATTTTCTGTCGATCGACTTACTGATTAGTCGATTAATCAGAAAGCATTGCTGCAGCAGTAGAGGGGCAGAATCAAAGTAGGACAAAACAGCCCATCAAAGTCTTAGTAAACTCGTTTCCGCCATTAAACATTTCACTATTTGTCAATATGTACACGCAGGTTACTACAGTGCATGTAAACACGTTACCCAATTTCCTGTGTGTCCATGCACACATACTGATTCAAATTTCACAATCTAAATCACAGTAACAAATGCATACTGTCCAAATACTTTATTTGTCCTGATATGTCTGGTATAAAAATGGTAAGCCTTTTTTACAGGCATCATATACACAAGTCTCCATAGGTGAACGCCCCGATTTTACACATAAAAGAATGAGGTACAGGTGTTGGGCAACACTACCACATATGTGAAAAAGGTTCTATAAAGTCTGCACGGTTGAAAATTAAAATCATTTTTAAAAAGTGAGGTGACCAGACCTCTGTAGCTCGCGCATCATCTAGCGGCTTGAGGCTATGTTAACTACTACTAGCAACTGAATCTCCAAATGTACTAAATGCTAACAAATGTAAGATAACGAACTCCAGTCTATGCGCTTTAATCTAAAAGTGAGTGTGGAAAACATGCTGTTACTTTTAAAGAATCTAATTGAAAATAACAAACCAAAAGCTGATGGTTACACAAGGTTAAAATGTTCTTGTTGAAAATGTTTTACAGGGGTGTGATTCAACTTCATGGACATTTTGGAGATCGCAGTATTTGATACCGTTAAAAGAAATATTGTGTTACTCAGAGGTGTGTTACTCAGATAGATAGATAGATAGATAGATAGATAGATAGAGAGTGGAAAAAATATTAGAAAACAAAAGCCACCATAAATACTGTACATTGTAACCTGACTGTATATAATTAGTATGTAACTGGAGGTTTTGGCCAGTGGAAACAATGTGGGTATGCATTAGATAATGATTATAAAGGTTATATGTTGGTCCATACCCCAAATTATGTTGCTTTGAATATAAATTAAAGCTGACCTGAATTTCAGTGGCATCAAACATTGTCATATTAAAATAATTTTTCATCTAAACTCCATTCAATGAACTACTTGGTTGTTGCAGTAACTTCTTAACTTGTCATCAAAAGTTGGGAGGAGTGCAGAGAGAGGATTAATGGGACCTGTGAGCACACACATAACTACCAATGCTAACATTTCAAATTGTTACCAAAGCCTCACATGGCAGCAGATTGGGATAGTTTTTGGGATAATGGGATAATTTTTCCAGGAAGGTAATTGGAAGACAGTGAATCAGACAAACACCAAACCGTATGTCCTGTTGAACACGGAGGGATCCTTACCAATTTCTCATCAACAGTAATAAGTTGTGTGTCTTGTCCTGGTTTCTGTGCCAGCCTCGATGTTGATGTGCTTGAAGACCTGAAAACCATTAAGTAGACATTACACACAAAGCACAAACCGCCAAAGACAGACAAGCGACAAAGAGGTAAATTATACAAAAACAAGATACACCCTGCAAACACGGACAAACACGGACTATCTTGGAGGAAGCGCTGAGGCGAGGATACAGGGAAGAGGAAGAGACCAGGAGGGAATGCCCTCGCCACCTATTAGTTCTGTCTGGTGGATCTCTGGCAGACTCTCGCTCTCATCCTAATGACGGGACATGCTTAATGTTGGCTGTGGTCAACTGTCAGGCGAAGACTGTGTAGCTCTTTGTGAATGTGCAGCCGGGTCCTGTCACAAAACAGCAACATGCCATCATGGCTCAGCCAGGGAGGGGCGATTCCAGATAATCACAATGAAGAATGAAGACCATGCGCAGTTTGTTAAACAATTTCTTTAACTATTGGTCTACCCTTTCCCTTACTTCGCTAAATACATTTTGTTTAAAAGGCCAACTTTCTTAGCCAACAAACTGTCTTAGTAATTAAAGGCATCAATTTCTTATCATCAGTATCTTTATTACCTCACTTTTAGGCCATAAAATGAATTCCTAATTTGACAAGTGAACTTCCACACACAACACCATCTATCTTTTGGTTAAGCAATGCAATCCAACCTGTCATCTATTATTTAATGGCCTCATGCTGTATAAGATGAGGTAAGTGTCTAATTTTAAAACCTGAGAAGGCCATTGCCTGCATTGTGTAAAGAGAATGTCTCACATTGTTTCATTCTGTAAGGCAAAACAAAACCTAACAGTAAACAATGTGTGTCTTAATACACGCCTTTCTGCTACATGCACGATCACACCTGGAATCTGAATGTGAAAAACATTTGAGAAACCTCTGTACCTGACAAAGAGCCATTTTGGGCTCAGTGTGTAAAAACAAAAAAAGAATACTTTTTATAATGTAATAAAACTTTCAAGGGACCATTCAACAGCGGCAGGCAGGCTTGGAACAGCGTACATTGCAGGCTTATGAATAAATCCATGATCATAAACCATGAAGGTAAATCACATGTCTGCTAGGCCACATGTAGTTAAAGCTGAAAGATACTGACAAAATAAAATATTGTAATATCCTTGAGTCAGTACCTCAATATAACATGCCAATATTGTGTCTGTTATTGCTATTTTTTTCCAATATTTTATCTAGATAAATACCGAATATGTGCACTGCAAATAAAATTACTAGCAATGTTGACGTGATAACCAAGCATGAAGGCAATCACTGATCATCTCATTCAGCTTGTAAAATGAGACTGGAAAAACCATCACATAACTGTTATTCAGCCCTTACTGCCATTAAAGTATCAAAGTGTTTCTTTCCCAAAATCACAGATAGTATCTACGGTCATATCTTTGTATCAAATGTGTGTGTAGAGTGTATCTCCCAGCTCTATGCCAACCCAAGTTAAGGCACTTTCCAATTCTGTACCTATATATGGTTAAAAGCAAAATACTTCTGGTCACCAACTCATTTATTTTGCAGCTGATTTCTGGGTGGTCTGCCTTACTACTGATTAAATAACGCCTATTTTGCGATACATTTGCCTGTGACCAATGTTTATGAGATTCAAAAAATTTGACTTTATTGATCACCGTGGGAAAACGTTTTGGACCACAACAGTGTCATAAAGTACGCAGATCAGACATCAACACATTTGTGCAGGAAAAGAAGGCATATAATAACATTGTTATGATCAGATATAACTTAAATAGATCAGATAAGCATTGTTATTTGTGTAGTAGTGTGCAGCTCACAAAATATAATGGGTTTGATGACTAATTACATTATGGGCATGTAAGGTATGTTACACATTATGAATAAAATAGAAAATAACAAAAAGTGTCCAGTAATGTAATACCTAAAACTAATTTTAACTCATAATGCAGATGCATGTCTGTCACTGCAAATAATGCACTGTGTCTAAACCTTAAAAAACATAGTGTTATTGTGATGCTAGTTGTTAGCTTCCTTGTAGCCACCGGTAAGATCACTACAGTTGTTGACTTGCTCAAGTGAGCCAGTCAGTGATGTTGGCCTTTACAGTGAGGTCTCTTATTAAATAAAGTTACCGTCTCGCCGAATATTAGTAATGGCATGCAGCACATCTTGTGTGGAGCAGTGGGCGACATTTAATTACGTTAGCTCTTAAACTGATTTCTAGCTAGACTTGCTAGAATTAGCTAATTAGCTGGCTAGCCGAGTGCTGTAAGGACACGGGATACCATTGACGTTAGTTAATACCCTAGTTACTTTAAAGACTAAATACGCAAGCAAGAACGCAGTTAAGTGTTTAAACGTACATATGGTGCCCAATAAAGAGCGAAACCCTTTAACAGGCTTTATTCTAGTGCTTTATTTGTTTTTAACTCCGGCTAGCTTACAATCACTTACTAGCCTGTAGCATGCTAGAGACAAGGCCTCCGTGCCTCGCCTTTAGTCGACTTGGGGGTTAAACATTTGAAACAAAATGACTCGTAGTAACACGTGCGAATATAAAACTAATAATCAATTAGTATGGAATTACCTGATAGGATTCAGGGCCAATTTAGACGCGACATTGACCACAGACAAACGCCCCAAGCCGAGAAGTGACATTGAGGACGCCATGATTGTTGTCAACAATCGCGTACAGCGGCCGCGAAGGAACAAACAGCACGAGCGGGTGACGGAGACAGCTGCTGGCAACGAGATGGAGGACTGGTGCCAGCGACTAAAATTACTTTACAGGGATGTGTTACATACAGCCAGACATGTCCAGACACATCCAGCCTCTATTTACGCCACTGATGTTCGTTTCATATCACAAATGACGACGGTGTTAATGGAAAGAAACTCAGCACATCCAGAGAAACTTGCCTTTGCTTCTGACGTCTTGGAATTTTGCTCCATGCTCCTAGAAGCTTAATATCCCCTTATTTTATCCGTTTATTCTTTTTTTGTTAATATAGTGTACTATGCAGCTATCAAATTCATGCTTGGCTAAACTGTGGTTCGAATATTACTCAAATGTTTATCAAACTGGACATACAAATAAAATCATGAGTTTTCTCCTGTTATGCCTGTTGAGATGGTTTTGATTAGTTTTATTCAACGTCAGTGTTTTTCCATCTCACGTTGCAACCAGTTCATGAAATTTTAAAGGCATATTCACAGTTTATGGAGTGCTTGTGGGGCTAAAACACTATTATTTGCTGTACTACGAATTCTACAGTACAACATATAAAGTAATTTGAGTATTCAGTCAGTGTTTTATTGCAATATATTGTATTGTAGATGGGCAATATGGATAAAGTCCTTTATTGGGCCATATGTTTTCTATAGTAATATTGATGTATATCATGGTGTAGTAAAGTTTCTGGCAAATTTATCCAGAAACTGTTTAAGGATAAAATCACTAAGCTGAGAGGAATGTTTGTTTTGGGCTAATCCAAATGAATTAAATACCTTATCACACTGGTGCAATAATCATAAAGAAATCCATGCCCTAATAGCCTAATACATCCAGAGATATTCCACTTTATAAACAGATATGGAAAATCTCTGATGGTAGATAAATGTATCTCATGAAATTCCTCAACCCAACTGTAGGTCTAAAAATTAGATTTAGGTCCTACTTCTCCTTCAAATATAACACATGCATTGACAAATCACAAATCAATGATCCAGCAGAGCCAGAAAAAAGCTTAAGGAAAAAAACTTTTATTGTTTCACTCTTCATATCTGTACAAATACCATCAAACTTTGTATGTACATATGACATTTACATAAAAAATACAAAACTATATATTCATAACAGAATTTTGTATTTCTCTTGTGATGTTTGAAAATAAAAATGCATTCTGAGAAAAGAAAAATGAACAGAAAGAATCAAAGTGATGAAGTCTGATATAGTGTCGAGTACTGTAGTACATTAGTCCTATTTTAGCTCTGCGAGAGCAATATGGAGCACATTGGCAAGAAGACAGCACACAAATGTTAATGGCACATTGTTTCCAAAATGATCAAGTATCGTCCAAAAATTACCTCTGCTCTAATGTGGTGAGACAAAATAAATGCTATAGAATAATGTCAAAGTTTGTCGTCTCCATGAGGAAACTAATCTAAAGGGCTAAAACTGGAGAGTTACCACAAAGAAAAGAAAAACAAATGGCTCTTTTTTTGTTTTCTCTTTCATTTCATCACTGCTGTGTTGCAACTTTTACAATGCTCTTACCATTGAGAGAATCCCTTTGGTCAGTTATTATGAGTTGTAAACAAACCAAAAACACTTCTGTACATAAAATGATTGATATATTCCCAATAAATAAACACACAGCCTAAACATGCATTTACGTATGTGTGACATAAACATCTGTGATAGAGATTTGACAGAAACAAGCAGATTTTTACAGCTCAGGGAATGCAATTTACAGCTTGTAGAGGACTCATACTTACACGGTAACATGACAAATAAATAACACTGCTTCTCTTTGGACAAATATATTTCTTCATGATAAAAAAAAAGAAAGTTAAAGGGACAACAAAAAGGGGGAAATGAATGGTAACACAATATATCATGGTAGATAGTAAGCCTGACATTGTAAATGTATAAATTATAAAACACAAAAAAGTATAAATAAACATCTAGCAGACTGAACTATATGTATACTTCCTTTTTCTTTAAAAAATAAATAAGCATACACATATTGTACAGTATGGACATGATTCCTTGCCCTAGGACTGTTCCCCTAGTGATGGGGGCTTATCCATCCAGTATAGAAGATATATGGACATAGGCCATGTAGTCTGAGTCCTCATCTTCCTCATCCTCCTCCTGGTCTTCTGTAATGGCTATGTGGGAGAATATACGGTAGCTGTTGTATGAATATGGACCACAACAGCGCAGAATATCACTGAATGTTCTCAAAAAAGAAAAAAGAAAAGCTCACAGCAAAGCCACTGGCACACAGCCACCCTTTTGTTTCGTTTTGTGTGTGTGTGAATCTGTTTATGTTTGTGTATGCATGTGTGTGTGTGTGTGTGTGTGTGTGTGTGTGTGTGAGGAAGGGTCTGTGTGACTTGGCATCAACAACTACTGTGGCATCTTCAATTATGCAACTGCCATTTTACATAATCTAGCAAGTCAGGGCTGCAACAAGAGAAGAAAGTGGGATGATGGAAAAGAGGGGTGGATGGGAGGTTGGGGGGGTCACAAGGTGGGTTAAGGGGGGAATGCTGGGTGATAGGTTTAGGGGCACTGGGGCTGATTGTTCCAGTGGCTCGGGTCTCTTTTGGGCAGATTCCTGAAAGCAGACACGCATAACACAGAAAAGTGCTCTTGTGTTGTCAGATTTGCTAGTTTCTTTGCTCTGATTACTATTTTAGTTTCTGGCTCCAACATACAGGGAGTGAGGACTCTGTGTCACAGCCTGGCCTTAGCAAGCAGGTCAGAGATCATCAACACAGTTCTGAGGTATTTTCTTTTCTTTTTACAGAAGAGATTTACATCGGGCACATAAAAAAATAAAAATAAAAAAGCACACAAGCAAGAGCAAGAGTGACAATACAAAAAAAGAAAAAAAAAAACAGGCAGTCCCTCATCAATCCAAATGGATTTGTCATTTCTGATACATATTCTGGTAGACAACACATTCACTGGAAAGAGCACGAACAATAAAATTTAGCTGATAAATGTTAATGTTTCCACTAATGATGAGACGAGAAGTAGGAGAGCGTGGTTCTACAAGCTTCTTACGCTTTATCTTGCACACTGCGAAGGATCACATTTGTGTTTTGCTCATGAGGTGATCATAAAGTTGGTCCCTTGGATTCCATTGCACACCTTAGGTACATCACACTAAGGTAGGAGAAAGAAACTAACAAGGAGACGGCTCTTCTTGGAATGTAAATTTGATATTTCCTTGTGGCTGTTGTTCAATTTGACAGTTTCCCCACAGATTTGTGAGCGCATGAATGGCTCTATGGATAAGTAGTCTGCATTAGTATCAGCGTAAAACATGGCACCAATGTTACAATCACCTTATGCACATCGTTATATGAGTATATTTTAAAGTATTCTGTTCTCATTGACATGTTGGCAGTGTGGTGTATGTCACAAGAGGCAGTGCATTTTGAATTGATTGATTACAGCCAAAAGCAACAGAAAAGGAAAATAATACAAAAACACAAATACACCATTAACTTGAACTTAGCAATGTGACCATGGAATTTACAAGCTGTAAAGGTATGACCACTAGCATACAAATAAACCGTTACTGATTTCTTAAAAACTGCATGAGATTTAAGGCAACCTGCCCCTGCGGGTCACTAGCATGACTGCGAACGTAACTAGACTTTTAAATATCGGGATTGTTCCACAGCAAACAAAATCAGTCTCGTTTTCTTATTTGCGCTAGTGTAACGGAGTTAGCGTTTCCCAGACTCTCAGGTGGTGTCTGCTCATGTAGATTTAATGCGTTTCCATTCACCTTTCTGTTATTTTGTTTTGCAGAATCATTGAAAAACGTAAAATGAAAAAAAAAATCCCAACAAGAACACAAGAACAAAAGCCAGCGACAAAGACAACGTCATGCAAGTTCTTCTATTCCCAAGTCCTCTCTGCTTGCTTAAGCTGTGATTGGTGGTGTGGCTGGGGTGGGAGTTTGGGGAAAGTTGGGGATGGGAGGGGGCACTTTCAGGGGAGGTTTTTGTTGAGGAAGCAACATGGACTATTGTCTTTTGCTTGGAGGGGGGGGAGGGGGGGGGGGGGGGGGGATGTTTGTTTTCATTATTTTCATATTTTTGGTTTTTTTTTTAATTAAAGTTGAAAA
>JAVQJF010114267.1:0-11396 GCA_036023855.1 Gadopsis marmoratus
CTGGTGTGTGTTACTGGTGTGTGTTACTGGTGTGTTACTGGTGTGTTACTGGTGTGTTACTGGTGTGTTACTGGTGTGTGTTACTGGTGTGTGTTACTGGTGTGTTACTGGTGTGTTACTGGTGTGTGTTACTGGTGTGTGTTACTGGTGTGTTACTGGTGTGTTACTGGTGTGTTACTGGTGTGTTACTGGTGTGTGTTACTGGTATAGCGTAGCAGCTCTGGACTCTTAACTCTTCTTTATCTGAGAGGAACAGAATTAACTTCTAACATCTGATGTCTCGTCCAATGAGAGCAGACGGCTGTCTCACCTCTTGGTGGAGGTCACTAAGGTCGTGGTAGTGGGCGTGGCGAGCACATCCTGGATACTGATTGGAGCAGCAGGAGTCAGGTGGCCACTCCATCTCCGTCATCTCCAGCCAATCAGTGAAGTAGATCACCCCGCAGCATTTAAACTGTCCACAGGTACACACACACACCTATGAGAACACAGGTCACATGACCATAGTGTATGTGTGTGTGTGTGTGTGTGTGTGTGTGTGTGTGTGTGTCTCTGACCTCTGTCTGGAAGCTGTTCCAGGTGTGTGTGAGCCACTGGTAACGCTGCAGGCCGTAGTTCGGCATCCGGGACTTCAGACTGATCATATCAGAACGCTGCACTGAGGGCTGCACACACACACACACACACACAGTTTATGGTCTCACTGAAGTCATCACCTGTCAACAGGTGACCTCTGCTGCCCCATCCTGTGATAATCAGCAGCCAGGTGTGTCAGCTCTCTGCTCTGCTGATAAGAAACCAGTCACACTGACTACAATACCCACAACCCCCTGATGGAGCACAGGTGAGATAGTGACACACAGCTGCTGTCAAATGAAGACGCCATCTGTTCAACCTCAGTAACAACCTCTCCTCCTTCTTCTTCTTAGAGTTGGTCTGGACCTCCTCTATATTAACAAGTGAGGTAACTCTGTTATGATATAGCGCTATAGAAATAAAATTTAATTGAATTCTTCTTCTCCTTCTGTGTAGCTGTCAGTAGTGTGTGTGTAGTGTGTGTTTGTGGGTAGTGTATGTGTGTGTGTAGCTGTGTGTAGTGTATGTGTGTGTGTGTGTGGCTGTTTGTCTGTGTGTAGCTGTGTATAGTCTATGTACGTGTGTGTGTATGTGTGTGGCTGTAAGATGTCTGACATTTCTGGTTATTCTTAGACGTGAGACGTATTTAACTTGTATCAGCTGCTGTTCTCTGATTGGTCGGTTTGAGACGTCCAGTCGTAATGATGATTTTATGAGAAAACCAGTTGTATTATTATACATTTATAATTTTACAAGAAAATGTGTCATGTTACGAACTCCTGATATTGTGAGTAAAAGCTGCTCTGATGCTACAAATTCACGACGTGTAAAACGCGTTCTCTCACCTCGTCGTAGCTCCAAACGGCGCTCGCCAGCTCCACACAGAAGATCACCAGCAGGCTGCAGAAATACTGAAATACACATGTTGTCCTTCAGTCACTCTGACGTAGACCACAGGAACACAACAGGGTCACAGGTCAGAGGTCAGACACGGATCCTGAGCAGAAATAGCTTCCCCTGAGTGTAAACAGGAAGTGTGGATGAAGTTCGGACTCTTTTTAACTTTTTACTTGTTTAAATGTATGTCGCTGTAAAACTGAGTCAGAAAGACAACCAGCTGGTCTGTGAACAGGATGAGGTGTTGTACTGTGATGTGGTCTCCCAGGTGTGACTCGGGTAGGGTTGTGCTTCCTGTCTCCCCTCTGGGAGTCCATTCAGCAGCCTGAAGCTGCTCTCTGTGTCTCAGCATCTCGTCTTTCAGAGACACACTGAAGGGACTATCTCACCTCCTCTGAGGGACAATAGGGACACCTGAGACCTGGCCCTGCCCACTCAGGTGACAGCCGACAGGTGATCTGGATCACAGACCCTGTTATGTTCAGATCTGTCGAACGTTTGATTCTCTGCGGAGAGACTCCGATTTCAGGTTTCAACATCACAAACCAACCAGATGACGTTTACCTCCTGCATTTACCATGGTTACAGTAAAATCTGTGTTTACATTCAGTTGTCAGATTTGTCCTCGTTGACGGTTGATGTCAATCAAACTGCGGCTCTGAAACTCTACAGTCAAGATTTCACTGGAAGATCTGACGAAACTTCGGTTCATCTCAAGAATGTTGCAGGTTTAAGTATATGTGAAATCAGATTTTAACGTACATTGTGTTTATTGCAAATGTGTTTATTGTATAAAACATATTTACACACAAACGAATACTGCAAAAGTGCATGTAACGAGTTTGTCAGATATGTGTAGTTACGTGACGCACAGGAACATTTGCACACGTGCGTAACACAAATAAAGCAGAGTGCGTAAGGTGAACATGCATATTTACGCACTTTTCACATGGAGAGAGTTTCACTAATCTATGTGCGTCTATCTGCAGCTGCAGTGCGAACTTTTCCTTTTCCATAAATGTCTGCTTGATAATTGATAATAACAAGAGAAGCAGCTGATGGTAAAGAAACATACCCAGGACAGCAGCAGCAGGTTACACCTGAGCGTGCCGCAGTACCCCACCATGGCCACGATGACGAGGAAGCAGCACACAGTGATGATGACGGGATGAACAGCTGGAGAATACGTGAGGACAGCTGCTTCCTCCAACCTGAACACACGAACAGTCCAGACTTTACATGTGTTTATCTCTGCTGCAGCGTTGTTAACCCAGCAGCTCAACCCAGGTCTGAGTCCGAGTCCGAGTCTGAGTCTGAGCCCAGATCTGAGTCTGAGCCCGGGCCTGAGTCTCAGTCTGGATCTGACTCCGAGCTGGGTTCACACACAGACCAGTTCACTCAGAGACGTGTACAGCAGCTGGACACTGTTCTTGTGTGAACACATGTGAAGTGTGATTATGTGATTTGCTCCAAAATGTCTCAAGAGTAAAATGTCCTCCAGAAAACTACTAAAGGACAAAATTCTCACAATCTGCATTCTGGGTTTTTTTTCTTCATGCAATAAAAATTATATCTGAATGATTTTGGAGGTCAGATGCAACGAACCGAGAAGCTGCACAGCGACATTCAGAAGACAGGCATCGGTTTTACATGTTAGACTCACCAGGATCAGGTCTGACTCACCTGGTGTGGGCTGTCAGGGTCAGGACGGTGTTCAGGGGGTCTCTGATCCACGCTGCCACTCCCAGCACACAGGCTGACATCAGCTGGACACACACACAGATCAGTTTCTGCTGCCTACAAATAACATCTCAGAATGTGAGTCGTCAGACAGACGTGTCCTGCTTTCACACGTTGTCTCAACATGACAAACTGATTAATCAGCATCACATCTTTACATTTCCTCAACTTGTGTATTTAAACTTCTATAAAATATCAGAATAAAGCTGAACACATTTGTCAGACAGCTGCTGTTACATCAAACGCATTTCACATGTTAAAAGTCAAACATTCCACATGAACTCTGCGTCTGAAAGTCACATGTGTTCCTATTCGTGCCGGTCCTGACGCTCCTGGTCCTGGTCTCACCCAGAACAGCAGGTTGAGCGCGTACAGCAGACACCGCAGACACCTCACCGCGTCCTCCCGAGCCATCCCGACCGGAGCTCCGGGTCCGGCTCATCTGAGCCCGCGGCACCATGGCAACATGCTCACTGCAAACACAGCGCGCGGAGCCCGGACACGCGTCTTCTCGCAGCCTGCGTGCGCTGCGTGCGTAACGCCCGCATTCCGCTGCGCGCGTGTCTCCAGGAAACGTTCACAACAGGTGGTTTGTCACTTCAGCCCCGCCGGGATGATGGAGGCAGCCACGGGGCGGGACCCGTGAACACGCACCGCGCTCGCAAGTTTTCTTTCCCGAACCGAAAGTCCGAATCTGGAAAACAGAAACAAAACAACAGCACTTCCCAAAGGTGGAGCCGCGCGCGTTAACTGCAGCAGTCTGACGTGGAGCTGAGCTCTGAGAGCTGGAGCCTGCAGGGGGCGGTGCTGCCCCCCCCCCCGGAGGAATGTGAGCCGCGGGGTCAGCCGACAGGCTGCAGAGGCGTCTGCGTCAGCAGCTTCACTTCAGAACATGGAGGTATAAATAGATGCTGTGGACAGAAGTATGTGGACACAAACAGATTTAGTCTTTGAGGAATCTGACTATGTTTCCAAAATAGCTGCGAGTGTAACTGTGTTCACCACAAACATCAGTCAAAAAGAAACGTTATATAACAAATGAATGCAAAGATACAGTTTAGCTGTGAGCAAACAAGTCTTACTGTAACGGTGCACATATAGAACAAAACCAGCTCAGGCAGCCCGAGTTCTTCAGCTTGGACCTGGAC
Organism: Gadopsis marmoratus; assembly: GCA_036023855.1. Classification (NCBI taxonomy): domain Eukaryota; kingdom Metazoa; phylum Chordata; class Actinopteri; order Centrarchiformes; family Percichthyidae; genus Gadopsis; species Gadopsis marmoratus. The sequence continues at coordinate 4,362 of JAVQJF010114267.1, forward strand.
CAGCCTGTGATCAGGGCTGTTGCATGAGCTGGTGCTGGACTGGAAGAACAGGAGGCCCCTTAGTGGAGAGGGTGGTCTCATACACCCTGGCTTGGCCCCAGAGCGCTGACGCCCTCTTCAGGAAGGGACAGAGCAGACTGTTGTTCCTGAGGAGACTCAGATCCTGCAGGCCTCCAGTCTGTAAGTGGTCTGTTCTGGGCTGGTGGCATCAGACCACCACAGTGCTGCACTGCTGCTATGAACCACACCACTGTCACTGTACCAGGTCACTTTGTCTCCAAATGCCCTTTGATATACTCTTATTGTTTATTTCCTTTTCTTTCTCTGTGGACTGATTTGTGCTTGTGCTGCTGCAACAACCAGATTCGCTGCTGGGGATGAAGGAAGGACTGTGTTGTTTTATCTATCTTAAGTTTAAGATCTGACAGAATATCTAAATATTTAATATTTTTTTATATCTTGAGTTTTTCATTTCTTTTTTCTAATAATTATTTTTAACACTAGTCTTTCAGCACAGCCTCTGTGACAAATAATCCTTTGAGTCCTGAATGAGCTTTTTCTTAGAAAGTGTCATTTTTTTTAACGTGTCATTGCAGATGTTTGATCATGTTTGACCCTGAACTAAAGACATTTACATAACAATAAATACATTATTCAAATACAGTGATTTGGTATATTTCTACAAGAGAAACATATTGAACTACCATCCCCATAAGGCGTCTGTTCTGAGAACGCGAATCAACGCTCGCGTAGGTTTCAGCCTATCAGAACACAGACAGCCGTGTGCGTCACCTTCTCTTCTCGGGGTATTTTTTTCTGTGCGAGACAGAGGCTGGCGGCGCCATATTGAAAGAAGAAATTTGTTTCACAAAACGCTAAAAACGTCAAATTCGCCGCGATGTTGTACCTGGAGGATTATCTCGAAAGTGAGTATCGGACTGTAACAAAGCGTCAGAGGGTGTGTTGGCGCGAATTGTGCATTAAATGTGTCTTCTGGCCCGGCCTGCGTCGCTCCGGCCGTTAGCCTAGCCGTGCTAGCAGGCTAACCGCTTTTTCTCCTCCTGGCAGTGATCGAGCAGCTACCCATGGATCTCCGCGACAGGTTTACGGAAATGAGGGAGATGGACCTGCAGGTTCAGAGTACGTACAGCACCGCCGGGCTTCATACTCCGTTAACACGGGTTAACGTCTGTTAACAAGTCTGTAACGTGTCGTTAAAACATTTCAGCCACATTATTTACCATTAGACTCTGTGATTAGCATCCAGGTTAGCGCAGCCGGCTAACAGCGCTGTTTCCTGAACACCTCCTGCTGTGTCCCTCAGCGGATCATTAGTAACTGAGCGAATTAAGATTGTACGGTGAGTTACTTTCATAAAGTGGCAGCTGGAGAGTAAAGTACAAACTCCTGTAATGATGTTTTAACGTTATTTATCCGTGCAGTGGACAGACAGCTGTCAATCAACAATATATAACAAAATGAACCGCAACCAGTTTAAAAACCCTCCAGATTAAAGTGATGAACACGTTAATGCAACAATATTTAGCATCCAATAATATATAATATTCTGCAATTCATTCTTTTGTACTGTTAAGCAAAATCTTAATGCAGAACTTGAAACTGAATATTTCTACACTAGTACTTATACCTTCGAGTTTTTTTCCTTTTTCAGTGGTTTGAGCTACACGATGAGACACTATGCTCCAGGGATGTTCTGCTATCAGACGTTCTAACATCACTGTCTGTTTCTAAATCTTGTTCAGAACATGTGGAGCTCAGCTCTGTTCTGTCTCGCTGGATGAGCTTCCTGTGCTCTGTCGCAACACTTTGTTGTCACCAACTGATATTCACTTTACTGATGTGGAGGATCAGATTTTCAGATTTTGGTTTCTGAGCTACATGTGCTTGTCTATGTGTTTGTCCAGACGCCACCGATCAGCTGGAGCAGAAGGTGATCGAGTTCTTCGTCAATGCAAAGAAGAACAAACCCGAGTGGAGAGAGGAGCAGATGGAGGTCATTAAAAAGGTCAGCAGGCTGGTCTGATCCCTCACTTCTCTGCTTGTTGATAGGAGACATCATCAGGCATCACTTTAACTGTGCCAATAAAACTTATAGACCAGTACAAATTGATCAATAAATGAATACTGTGTATGCAGTTTCATCCAGAAGCTGAGACAGAGTTCTGTTCAGAGCTCACCTGTAGAATGTATGATTACTACACAGCAGATGTTTTTAGTGTTTTATCTAAGATTATTTTAACTTGTGTAAAGTCTCTGAGTACTATGAAAAGTGCTATAGAAATCAGATGTAGTAGTATTATTATTATTATGTCTCCTCCCTCCACAGGTGAGAACTGCAGAGTTGATACATACTAACTGTGTTTCAGGATTATTACAAAGCTTTGGAAGACGCAGATGAGAAGGTCCAGCTGGCCAATCAGATTTATGATCTGGTGAGTAAAACTCTTCTGATTAAAGAGGACGGGCTGGAAATGATATTCAGTCAGAGCCGACACAACACACAGACAATAAACAGAACCTGTTCCATCCAGAGAACCTGCTTCATCTTATTTTATGTTTTCAGGATTCCGCAGATCCTTAAAATCTTAAAAGGCATTGAATTCATTAATCTAAAAATAAGGCTTTAATTGGTATTAAAATGTCTTAAATCTATCTTTCAACGGTCTTAAAAAATGTAAATACATGGGAAGTTGGATTTTATGTTTTTTTTCCCCCTGACATTGCAGTTTAAAATCTGTAAATAATTAGTAACATTCTATTTTTAAAATAATTTACAGAATACCAGGCAGATCAGAATAGTGGAACAAATAACACTCATTTTGTTTGCTGCCGGGACGCACACTGTCGACGCAGCGACATGGGAAAGTGTTAATTTAATAATTATTGGCTAGATAACCAAGATTTTGCATTATTGCTGAAACCAATATCGGGCGATGTTTATGAGGCACAGTGGACTTTCAAATTCTGCACGATGGGTTTAAAGGCAGCGGAGTCTCGCATGAAGGCTGATAAAAGCAAAAACGTCGAAGTCTTCCCTCCAGCAGACGCCAGCTATTGCCCAGTTCTGTTCTACGTCTTCTCTAGTCTCCACCACCATCTCCGATACCAACAGCAGCAGGGTTTGACATTAACTATGGCCTGTGGCCACCAAAAATTCCACGTAGGTGGCCACAAGTTTCATCCCTACACCGCCTTTGTCAAAGCAATGCTACATTTCCACAAACATCCTGATTCCTATTTATTGAGGTGTCACAGTTAAGAAAGGTTCTGTTAAGTTGTTTTAAATGACCTTTTCTGCATTGTTTTTACATAACTTTACATTTTGGCCATCAAAAATGTATTTGGCCACCAAATTTAGGGACTTGGTGGTCTTTTGGTGCAAAGATCATGTCCAGTCAAGATATATGTGATTGCAGTTCATGGGACATGGAACAGCCCAGGATGTACTCATCACCAAATCACATGTGCAAAAGAAGTTTTCTAAAGGAAAAACTAGCAGAATTCAGGGAAGCCTGCTAATCCATGCTGATATCATGGTTTTTATGTTATTGTTTTCCACTCTAGAAAGTAGAAATAAAAAACCTTATCATTTAAAGTACGATATATATGCTTTAGGCCATGCTTTATGTTAAAATAAACATTGGGGCAAAATGATCTCTAACCCTAAGAAATTGTGTTTTTCTCCACTCCAGTGGTATTTAAAAAAAGTCTAACATGACTTACTCTGTAGGAACCCTGTGTTTTCAACAGGAGAAAATATTCAAATATATTTAGTAAAATGTTCAGATTGTGTTTATGGTGCTGCTTTTACTGCTGAAGTTGCGATACTGACAGATCCTGTTTGATCAGTGATACAAATCCTTTATTAGTCCCTTAGAGTTTGGAAATTGCGATGTTACAGCAGCAAAGGTGATAGTTCAAAAAGAGCAGCAGGTATAGAAAGTATAGGATGCCAGAGTAAAAACAAAGTATGTGTGTGTATATATGTATGTATATATACGTATATATGTATGTGTGTGTATATATATGTATGTGTATATATACACACACACACACAAAATCTGTTGAATTTACATTATTGCACATATGAATACTGGTATAGCACATTGTGTGAGTTCTGAGTTCTGGATGTGGGGGCTACTGGGAGCAGTCAGTCCTCAGCAGTGTCCCCTGCACTTCAAAAGACCTGAGTCTCCTTAGGAGATAGTGTACTCTGTCCTTTTTGTACAGTGTGTTAGTGTTGTCTGTCCAGTCCAGTTTATTGTTCAGGTGAACACCCAGGTAGGTACCTGTAGGATTTCACCCTCTCGATGTCCATTCCCTGGATGTTCACTGGTGCCGGAGGAGAGTGTTTACACCTACGGAAATCCACCACCAGCTCCTTGGTTTTTCCTGCATTCATCTGGAGGGAACAACACAAATTAAAAGGCTTGAGATATTGAGTCTATTGTCTGTTCCATTCTCTGGAGCAGACGGTGGCAGTAATGAACCAATAAGCTGGATGTCAACTGCCGTAAAACTAGAAGAGTTCTCTATTACCTGACATCTTCGTCTGTGATGAGGCCGACAACTGCAGAGTCATCTGAGAACTTCTGTAGGTGGCAGTTGGTTGAGTTGTGTGTGAAGTCTGCAATGTAGAAGGTGAAGAGGAAGGGAGCCCCCGTGCTGCAGTTAACTCGGTTTGATTCACAGTCTCGTATCCGCACATACTGTGGTCAGTTGGTGAGGTAGTCCAGAATCCATGTGGTGAGCTGGAAGCCCGCCCCCGTCTGTTCCAACTTGTCTCCCAGCAGTGTGGGCTGTATGGTGTTGAAAGCACTAGAGAAATCGAAAAACGTGATTCTCCAGGTTGGTATGCGAACTGTAGCGGGTCCATTGATGGCCTCACGAGAGGTGGACAAGGACCAGCCTCTCCAAGGTATTCATCAGATGGGATGTTAATGCCGCCGGGCTCTTGGTGTGCGGGCTCTTTGGCACCGGTACCACGCAGGATGTTTTCCACAGTTGTGTCACTCCCCCCAGCTTCACGATCTGACTGAACATGTGACATGCTATCCCACACAGCTGGTCTGCACATGGCTTGAGCTGATTCCATCTGGACCTGCAGCCTTTCTCGTCTTCATCCTCCTGAGTTCTTTCCTCATCTGGTTTGTTGTGAGGGGCTGGGTGCAGGAGGTTGTGGAAGGAGGGCTTGGGCGCTGGACAGGAAATGTGCAGGGTGGCTGAGGGCTGAGGTTTGTGGCTGGGGGGCCAGTATATAGGCAGGGCAGACGATGGGGGTTGCAGCAGAGAAGACTGGACAGGGAGGGGCAGATTGTTGATCCAATCTACTGAAGGATAGATTTAGATCATTAGACCATTCTCGATCCCCTGCAGGCTGGGAGTTGGGTTCTTTGTGACCAGAGATGGTTTTAAGGTCCCTCCAGACTCCACTGATTTTGTTCTGCTGCAGCTGATTCTCCATCTTTTTTCCGATAGCTGTTTTTCCCTCCCTGATCTTCCTCCTCAGCTCCTCTTTATTTCCTGACTTAAAGGTTCTCCTTTTCTTCTCAGGAGAGCCTTTATGTCTGGAATAATCCAGGGTTTGTTGTTGGAATACAGTCCTGGTGGGTACAGCGTTTTCCACACAGAAATTAATTTACCAGTTTAGGGCAATATCCTAATCCTACATTAAACCATGATTTTATTTAAATTTAATTTCCCTTTCACACTCTAACAAACGGCGCTGTTGTTCACACTACTGGTACAATATCTGGACAGGTGATCCTGCAGTGAAGCCGCTGCGACAACTGTTACAGAAGAAAGCAATCTTTGGTCGTCGCCAACACCACCCCAGCATGTAACGCCGGGTTCAGACAGGAGGGGGAGGAGTGTCCCAAGTTAACCAACTGGGCTGATCAGACACGCTGGCGGCTCGCGCTCTGCCAAGTTTCAGCGTCTGTTCTACTTTCTCCACCCGATGCGACCGAATCTGGCATGACAACGCATTGATAATGTATTATAAATGATAATGATGTGTTTATATATGATATAAATTATTAAATATGTACCCTGCTTGCCAACCCGTCTGATTTTCCTGAATTTTTTCACTTTTCTCCTGGAGTTTCAATCCAGGTTCCCCCCAAAGATTCAAAATCTCCCGATCCACTATATTAATTAGAAGCAGTATCACTGCTGTTTGTGATCGTTTTTTAAGTTACATAATTATTCCTCATGATTGCACACTTCTCTTTGGAACAGTCTTGTTTTTATCTACTCGTGCAGAAGGTGATTACTGGAACCTTTTAATTTTGGCTCATTTCACTTTAAGAACTGCAACTTTGTGCACTAATTACTTTTTAAAGTGCCTCCAAAATTTTGGAAATGCCCCAATGTCTTTAGTGTTAGGGTTGAAAACAATCATTTTTTAAAATTTCCTACACTGATGTGTGTTGCTGTATTGATGACTTCCTGTTGGGTCTGGGTATATGACCACAGGTAGTTGGTGAATCTAAATAAAACTCATCTCCAGATATTTACTGAACAACCTGGGTTCAGTCATTTACTTCAGCCTCCAGCAGGTGGCAGTCAAAGACACGAGGAGATGCAGTGTTAGGACTTCATGATCACAGAAGTAAGTTAAAGAAACTCCAAAGTCAGCTGACCATCCACAGCTCAGGTAACCTGCAACTCACCTGCTAGTTTGTTGAGGCTTCAGCAGCAGAGGATGAGTTTATTTCCTGTCAAACGTGACTCATTGGTTATTTTCTCTGAATATTTTGAAAGTATCAGACACAACGACCCTGTTACCATCCTCAACACATGTCACTGATGTGTTCTCCAGGTGGACCGTCACCTGCGTAAACTGGACCAGGAGCTGGCCAAGTTTAAGATGGAGCTGGAGGCTGACAACGCCGGCATCACTGAGATCCTGGAGAGACGTGCGTGGGGGGGGGGGGGGGGGGGGGGGGGGGGGGGGGGGGGGGGGGGGGGGGGGGGGGGGGGGGGGGGGGGGGGGGGGGGGGGGGGGGGGGG